>JAQFXY010000003.1:0-146094 GCA_034693865.1 Ceratophysella sigillata
AAAAACTCAAAGCTGTAAGTTATTCTGGTAAGAAGTACTGGAATGGGCTCATTACTTATCAAACCACCCTCGTACCAGATCCAAATTCAAAAATTGTTCAGAATACATAATCTAAGAAAGAAATGTACAAAGTTTTAGCCATATCGCATTGGTTCCTAGAATTCCACAGCTGTGTAGAATATCTTTTTAGTAAATAGTTGCTAGACTTCACTACGCAGCAAGCCGGAGGCCTGATAATGCAGTGGAGAGTATTGTAAATAGCGCCGATTTTCACCAGCTTGTTTTTACGCGTTTCAATTTATCTCATTTGGCACGACGGCTAATCGCATGAGACAGACACAGAATCTGCTTTGGATTTGGAAGTACAAGAACAGGAGTAATACTTTATATCAATAATTTGAGCAATTTAACATTATTTATATGACTTGGTTGATGGTTTTACTGGTCGAACCCATTGACAGGGAAAACTTAACTTTTCACTCTATACATTTCTTTCCATTTTGAAAGTAGGCCATAAGAATGAAAACTTTGACTGGGCAGATCCTCTCTGCGTTCACAGTAGGTTAGGTAGCACGGAGGAGCATTCAGTGCATTGTCTAAACTTGGAATTACCCTAATATGCCCTTCCTGATAGAACCTTGTCTAAGAGCTTTTTCTGTCAAAGGAAATAATATCCACCTCGACGACGGCTAACCAATTAGAGAAGCTTTGTAAGTACTAACAATGGGCATTACTAATGTACTAATTAGACCACTGGACTCCACCGAGCTCCTCCATGGACTCGGACGACGAAGGCTATCCTTCTGGCAAACGGAATGATAGACGAATCAGAGACGTGTATCCGCCGCCTCCACCACCTCCGCCGAATCGATCCTCTAGCAGCTCCCCTGCACCGCAGAAGGAAAAACAGAGGCGTAAGTTTTAAAATACAAACAAAAACAAGTTTAATGTATGGCTCACAAAAATATCTAATGTCTGTCTGACGGAAACCCAAGCGACGCGAAGACAGTGAACTGAATTATTTTGACACTAGTTGTTATGACATGACAACGCAACGTACACTAAATATCACAAATGAGGAATTCACGCTTATCCGAAGCTACCACGACGATTGAAGTAATAAGCGATAAATATCATCGCCAAAGTTTGTAAACACTGTAAATTGCTGCTATTCTACATTGTTCGGTTTCAATTAGGTTGATTTATTTGGAAAAGCCAGAGTGAGTTTTCGATGCATATCACGGGTGTTTAACATTCTTCTGCAGAAGTTTATAACCTCGTGCCCCGTGTTCCTTACTCTGTTAGCCAGTTATCGCGATTTCTCGTAGAATTCGATGCAAATGGAATACTATCTCGAAATCTACTTTCGCAATATCCAGGAGACAAAATATGCAAATTCTTGTGTCAGCCATTAAATTACGGGCAAATATTTAAAAGTATGATTGGGACAAGTGCTCTGAGTAAATAACAACTTTGAAACGAACAGCCCTGTATATCCTATTCTTCATGCTCTTGTTTTATCTCGTTTAGCCAAGCCTTTGGAGCTAAGATGAAATGACGCAACTTGATTTCCTTGATTGTGTCACATTGAACTTGAAATTGGATTTAGAATTATGTAAAAATCCGGCTCGAGCGGCATTAGGAGGCTTTGGTGAAATTAGAGTCGGGGAGTGAAAGGGGAAGATAATGAAAGTGGGAAAAGTTTTCCCCATTCCTATTTTAATTTCGGTCTTGTCTTTTGCCGAATATATTGAGACTATTTCAGTTGGGAAAGCCAGGCCTCATCGTCATACGCTCCTATGTTATTATAACGTTTTGGAAAGCCAACCTCCAATTTCTGGTAACGGAAGCCAACTCGTTCGTTAGGAATTACGTCATTCATGGCTCTACCTGCTAATGGCAGGGTGAAAGTGGGGAAAGGAAGAACCTGTGGTTTTCATTAGATAGACCTACTCGAATTATTCATTGTTTTAGTATTCGTATGTAAATATGTAGGAGCAGAACCAAATGGAGGAAGGCCTCAACTGAAGCCTTCACCGCACGTATCCAGCCAGTAGTAATGACGTGGGCTTTAATCAAAGCCCGTAGCCCTATTGTTATAGAAAATTACAAGATTGTAGTATTTCATCATGTTATACCGTTGTACATTGTACTACAATATTCCTTTTGTTACCGGAATTTTACTTATACAAAATGTCTGTAGAATATTTAGTAATAACTTCCATTTGGTTTTCAACATAATGCACTAACTAGAGCGGAATTTTGCAAATCACTGCTAGTAATGACTAAATACATTGCGCAATTATTTCCGCATCAAAGCCTACTCGCTTAATTTAACACCCATAGGAAAAACGCAGATAGGTAAGTAACACGCGGGCATTCCCTTCAGCGGGATTGCATGAGAAAGTCGTGGAACTTTGAAACTTTGAGTTAAACAGATTTCTCCAGTCACCAGTTACTTTTCAACTAAATGTAGTCGTCCCCAGTTCCTCCGTTTTTTTTAAATTGCAGGATTTTCCCACGTGCTCTGTTACACTCCTACTTACAGCTAGCCTGCTATGCACTCTTTTATCTTAACATAAGATTTTATCTTAGAAAAGCATGGTGTACTGTATTGGATCCGGTTTCGGCAGATGTGCTGGCGTATGTTAACGTCTAACATTAATACTAGTTAGGTTAGGTTATGTTTGCCGAAACGCCCGCAAAGGACTTTTCTAAGTTCCGGGCAGGTTAGGTTAGGCCTTTCGCCTACCTGAAGGGCATGTCGTACAAACCCAACCTAACAAGTTGAATGCGACTTGATAGCAATAATATATAATGCTTTTCACAAGGAATAACGACAGTAAATTCTGGGAAGTTGAGATTTGGGAGGATTTCCAAGCCCAAGATTGGTCTAACTGTGGTTATTAATTGTATTTGTAGCCATAAGTGAGGATTTGATGCAAATGGAGCTGAAGAAAGTGTTGGTCCTCTTCCGCGGAAAGCCTCACGTGGAGGTTCAGAAAACACCCGAGGTGTTCATCAGCCAAAGGTCGGCTCCGCACGAGGTTAAATCCTGGCTCAAAGCCAAGGGCTTCTCTGAGAAGATCGTCAAAACGCTTGGTGGTATGGATGGTAATGAACTTTTTGGCCTTACCAAAAAACAATTTGAGGATATTTGCGGAAAGGAAGAGGGCCGACGACTCGACTCACAAATCACTGTCTCCAGAAATATTTCCGGTGTAAGTTGGGAACCACAATAGGCAGTTGCTCCCGCCTTAAGAGAGGAATGATGGGGTCATTACGGGTCTGTGCATAACTAAATTCTCTTAATTACTCTCCTTCCAGTACAAAACGGCTCGTTCCTCGGAACTCAGAGCCATTCTGGACAAGGCCCGGGCCAAGATTGAAAATGACGATGACCCCAAGCCTGGCTCCTCGTCCAAGGTCTCCCCGAGTGACGCCGCAACGGAGTCCAACACTCGGAAGAATGCTGGCAAGAGTCGGCCACGTGTTTACCAGCAGCCCACGCCACCTCCGCCGCCAGTTCCGCCCAAGGCGAACAACTACGACGTGGACAGCAGTGATGCGGATGGGGACGACTCCTCAATGGATGGGAAGTCCACTCTGGGACGAATGCTGCGACAGAGGCGTGGAGAGATTCTAAAGAAGCATTAAACTAAATGAATCTAGAACTCTAGCCTAACTTACTACAAAATGATACAAAAATAACTAGAAAATTTCTCCATCCGAGGAAGAGCTTCTGCTTTTTCAGAAGTTAGATGTAAAAACATTGATTTTAACCCGTCTAATGAATATGAAGCAAGTTAAGCAGGAACAGAATATTTATTACTTGACCTGAGTTTCCACGATTAACCTGAATGAAAAGTTCTTGGGTGTAAAACTTCAATGCTGGAAGTTCATTAACCTTCGTTGGAAATTATTCCCTGCTGGGTTCTTCCTTACCTGACGTTCTAGTAAAGACATAAATAATGTGATTTTTTAATGTGATGTAATAATTCCATGATTTTACGCTGCACTGTTGCGCAGCACTAACTACTTCCCCAGATTCAATAAATATATATTTCAATGTTTAAGGCTTATGATTTGTAGTTGTTACAAGCTCTCTACGAGCAACGCAACGGGTATCTTAAATGTAACAAACAACATAATACAGAGAATTTGCAATTTCCAATTTGATCGATAGTTTGAGATCCCAGTGTTTAGTTTAAATGCCGAACTATACAAATGCCATATTCAAAGTAACATTGCCATTTATCTATATACATATGTCTTTAATGTACAACGCAAAAAAGTCTAAATATACTACTTAATATATCAGTAAGCCGTAATTTATATACATAGCATGTCATGCGAATCACTTGTAACATAGATATAACCGAACACTGTAATAAATTTGTGTTTTAAACCCCAGCGGAAACAATTGGTTCGTTTGTTTATTGTTCATCAAAGCTTTTAATAAGTCGACAGCAAACTTCAGTATAGAAACATGAGAAATATTTCAGTCGTAATAAGAATGCCCTTTGTCGTGTATGCATGTTTATGCATCCATCTTTCTTTCTACCAGACGTTTTTACTATAATTTCTCATTGGTAGCTCTAAATTCCTTATTTGCGGGCTCAAAACAACTCTATGCATATTTCCGTAAAAAGTAGTACTTAATATATTTGTAATTGTAACCAGTTCAGCTACACATATCGGTGCTTGACGCTGACTCGTGGAACCTCTAGTGTACGTGTATTTGGATTAGGCTATAAAATTCGGAAAAATCATTAAAAATTCAGGATTCCTCGAAGAATTGGGTCAGTACTTGATCTAATTTGGCCATACAGTAACTCAATCAAGTACATGCCGCAAATGAGTGCTGTTTCTAAGAGTGTCAAAAATCAGAAATGGGTCCAAATGTGGCGCCTGGTCGGCGTGGCGGGAGTGACAAAACTTATGTAGATCATTCGTAGTTCGTATTGATCAGTACTGTTGTTCGTACTTTCACTTTGCAGGAAAGAAGCCAGTGAACCCTGTTGTAGTCCCACCTCAGCTCAACCGGCCTCTCTTAGATTCTTGGGTCGCATTTCACATTGAGAATCAAGTTTTGGTTTCACCTTCACCTGTAACCCGTCCCTGAACTCGCTGAACTCGAGAATGCTGCTGTATAGGGGGAGGTTGTTCAGCAGAATAAGAATGCAATGGAAAGAAGCTACGGGTTCAGCAGTACTTACAAGTGAACTTTTTTCCAGAAATAAACTTCTAAACCTATTGTTGCTACTTGCGATTGCGACTTAATTCCTGTGTACTCTACCAAATTGGAAATTCTTCTATTGATTCTCGGCAGTGCAGTAGCGTCTAGATATATTTTTACACTTTACACAAAATCCAGGATGTTCTTTGTGGCCAGGGTATTGTGACTTTGAAAGATAGCAGGTTCTTCCTGTTTGCACCCCAGTTCAGAATATCAAAAATTCAGTAAGAAAACGAGAGACGAGAGTCATTGGACTAGCGATTTGGCGAAAATAAAAATTAAGCTCTGTACGTTTTGTACTTTTGCCAGTACAGAAGCTAATACCTATGGGCTTTTTTGCCTTTGCCTTACGGTTTAGGCCAGCTTTCTGTACCAGCATTGAAACCCGTGCTTCCACCTGAGAAGCGAGAGTGTTACAAACTGTAAGAGAAAGTTGAGACTGAGTACTGAGCGAGTGTGCACTCAATGTTCGGCACAGACGCGAGAGTGCACTCAAAACTCAAAAAGAAAGTCAAAACTTTCGTTGGGAATTGGAATTGGAAAGAGCAGCTCAGCACGAAAGTATGTGCAATATTAAAAAATGAGGGTTAGAATTATAATTTTGTTTAAAAAACTAGGGTTTAGCTAATATTTTTTTTAGTTACTTGTAATTACTAAGGGCAAGTCAAAATAATAATATTAACAGCATGTGCTTGTGGATGCGGAACAATTGTTTGGGTGAAGTGATTGTGTTTTACGCTTGAGTTTAAACGGTGTCTTGAGCTACGGCTTAGCCGTATCGCCATTAAACTCTACGGTCCAACCATTAGCGACGTTTGAATAGATAAGCGAAACAGTTAGGCGAGTCTGTTGTTCACCAATTAAAATCCTGTCTCCGATTTTCAATCTGATGCTTTAACCGAAAACTAGCGGTGTTATAGGTGATACGAGGTCCTAATGCCGATGGACCTAATGTCGTGTGGACACAATGCAGTATTGCAATTATAATACGAGGAGGATAGAATGCCGTTGCACATTCCTCGTAATGCAACTACAGATATATGCTTCATTTGATTTCAAATAATTTAACTCTATGAAAATGTAAATATATGCTTGTTTGCAGACAGAACTTTGAGATAGTCTAACTCAAGGCAATTCTTTGATTTTTTTCTCACATAAAAGTGGGCATTAGCACACTTTATAATAGTAGGTAGTACCTACCTACGTCCATCAATTCAAGTTAACGCCATATTTCCGAAACAGGAGAATTATTACGGCTGTGAATTAAACATACCGATCAAAAGTGCAGAATTTACCCGGTGAAAAACATTTTAATACCGAATGGACTTCAATGCGAAAGGGTAACAAATAAAACCGGTTAAACAACAAAGACCGCCGACAAGAAACACATAATGGCGGAATAAGTCTCAATTCATATTTGTATATAATTACACAACTTTATTGAACGAAAAATTATAAGCACAAACATTTCATTAATAAAATCAATTGAATATTACAATATTATAGGTACAAAGCGAAGTATTTAATATTCATTGTGTTTTTCATTTCAGGAATAACGTTCCACTTCTTGACCCGAAAGGGCAGAGGCTTTGTTGAATTCAGCAACCGGTCCTGCTTCCACCATTTTCTTACACAAACATTTTTACCGGGCACACTACTGACGGGATACTTTGCAGTCGTGCTTTGTCCGTTCTGTCTATACCAGAGTTGTATTATTTACATGCATAACTGTTATCTTCTTCGTCTTCCAAGGCTTTCTTATCTCATTATTCAAATTGTGTTAGACAGTTTCATTATCATTTCCATGCTAATGAACCTTTTAAGCTTATTTTCAGTACATTCAATACAAATAATTTCCATTCTAAGCCATTAACATAGCAATTCCCTTCAATAAAAATGTTATTGTAAACCTTCAGCTTATTTTCAATACCAAGTGATGTGGGAAACCCTTGCCGGCAACTTATGTTTTTAGCCGGCCACTTCTGTTTTTTTTATTTAAGTTTTCCGGTGTAAAACACCAGGTATAAAACACCGGGTAAAATCTGCTTTTTTACCGGTATGTTTAATAATAAGCCAATTATTACACGTTTTTATGTACAGGAGAGTTGTTTAATTGATAGGAAATAATGCTTTCTAGATGCCTCCAATTTACTACATTATCTTAGTATGAAGATTCTGCGTAGAACTTGCTAGCACCCATTAATGTGCACTTAATAAGTTCAATATTGACCTAGGTTATGAGCTAAGAACAAGAATTGAGCTTGGCATGACTGAAGCAGGAGGATTATAAAAACTAAGACAAGTTGAATGGAATATAATAAGCCTAAGCCTATTATACACTTAGTGTGTACCAAACCCACCTCGGATTGCATAGTGACACGTTCCTTGGCTTGTTCCCTTTGTTCCTCGGGACAGAGCGGAGGAGTGAGCAGCCCACATTTACATATAAATTGAGCTTAGAAAAAAAAGTTGATCGTTTCACTTTCAGGTTTTCAACAAGTTGTCAAACAACTTTCACTCGAGTCCCTCAGCCAGCAACATTCAGCGAAGAAAAGGGATAAACGGAGCTATCGCTCAAGCCTAGGTGCACCTGGACCTTTTCCAGATCTATTTATATGTGAAATCAAATGAATGAAAGTTTGGAAAAACTACCGTTGTCTCATTAACTCCATGAATTACTAAACTGATCAAATTAGATACTAGGCCTTTCCTATACGCTAACCTTTGTTGAGTGCATTGCGTGAGAGAGAATTCTACCACTAAAATTTTCAAGATTCTAATCACTGTACTTGGAGCTCAAAAAATGACGCAACTGTACATCCTTCTGCAGGCTAAGTCCACTTGGATGTGGGTGTTGAAGGATTGCGTACATTAGTCTCGGAGATAGCACATCCTCTCTAGTTTTTGGACACTAGGATGAACGGACACGGGGTGAATTCCTTTTTTGTAAAACCTATAATTATTAACGGAAATGCCACATGACACAGTGGAGTAAGAAAAAGCTCCTATTCCGCTTGTCATCACCCTCATCCATTTGTTATGGCCTTTATATAAATGAGTTGGCGTTTAAATACTTTTCGGTTTGACCATATTTCATTTTTGGGGATTGGACTTTCCAGCAAATGTCAAAGGAAGAAGGGGAAGCTAGAGATTTTTGGGGTTGCGTAGCTAGGAATCTTTGCAAAAACGGAGCTGGAGAGCTGTAAAATGTTTACGTTTTTAAGATACATCAGACAGAGACATAATGAAATTGTTACTCATCTTGCTCATTCGCAAGCAGGTAAAAGGGCATCATGCGAGTAAGTTAAGCGACGTCACTCGTGCTACGTCAATTGGTTCCCATGGTTCGTTAGATTCAGTTATGTTATCCCATTCTAGTATTTATATTCATAAGTTACTTAAGCTGATTAGCGATAGGCGAAAATAAGAAAGCGGGCAAAATACATAGCGGGCGAAAAACATAGTGGGTTTAATTCATAATACATTTCATATACAAAAGTTAGCTTTGCGTAAACCGTATAATGGAGGCGTTCATTTCACCGACTATATGGCTGCGCCGTATTTTTGTATAAGTTAGCTTAGGAGGCTTTCAGGAAACGCTTAAATGCACTTCACATGTAGTAGCATAACAGAGCCAGGTCCAAATATTGGGCAAAATTGACATATAATCAAGTTAAGCAGTGCTGATTGCTGATGTTGTATGGCGTATTCGGCTAGACACAATTCTGCGTAAATGATGTTAATGTTCCAAAAGTATGTTCAGATTGGGGAGAGCTGAAGAGCTCCACACGTTCCTGACTGGAAATTGAGAATTCTGCAGATTCTGAAAAGCTGGACGGGGAGTTGGAGGAGGAGAGTAAGCGAGTGTTGGGCTTGGTCTGGGCTGAAGACTTGGGGTCGTTTCTTGAGAGAATGAAGCAGAAGCCACTCGATATCCGGTGTCCCTTCTCTGGCCTAAAAAACTGCTCTTCTCATTCTTAAAAAACTATTTTTGGTCTTCCATGGGTCTCTCTTGAACGGAACCTCGGCCAGCTGTGGAGCATATAATCCAAGAAATAGAATGTACAAGCTCAGAGCATTGTGTATGCTTGCACTTAGACGTCAAGCATAGCCTAGTCAAGCCGTTAACCAGCCTCGCTACTGCTGCTGCTGCCTTAGTACTGGATTCCCATGCATGTTTTATTTTAAAAAACAAGGAGAGAAAAAATTAAACCATACGATACATATTATACTTAAGATGTACCTTTTTGGGGGCCTATGTACAGTCCAAGCCTGTATGGGCATGGGCTATGCAGCGTCATGTCATGCTGATTACGTGAAACTATTATTACTTCATGCATCTGTACTTCAGTCAGCCGATGAAGATCAAGAGCATTTCGGTGGGATTCTACGTCTACAAAAACTATGTTTCAGAATCACTGTACGGCTTTCTTGCAAAATTTAAGAATGAATGCTGAATGAACTCTGAATATTTTGTCAAGTTCCGTGGAATTTTGCCGGTCTTGCTAAATCAAATATAACAGTAATCCATAATATATAAACAATGTAAAATAACTGCTTTCAGCATCTCCGAAGAAGTGCTGCCTTAAAAGCTTAGAAGTTTTGAACTTCTGGTCAGTTCTGGAAATGTAGCATATATCATTTCCGATCTACATTATCGTAAATCGTGAACAGGATTATAATTATAAGGCTTCTGACATGTTCCACGGTTTAAAACCATAAATAAACGCTTATTTAGAAATAAAACTTTTTAATTTACAAAAAGTATGACTTATTTATTTCTGAAAGCTGGAAATGCTGTCTATCAAGATAATCGATTTTAAATACCACAAATGCCCCAAATTGTCCTGGATTCCAAGAGCCCAGAGAACGGATGACGTGATTTATTAAGCCTTTTTTTATTTCTGGACAAATGCTGGAAGACATTGTGTGTAAATAAATAAGGTCTCAATATTTTGAGCATTTTCCAAAGATAGCCACATAGTAGAAACATAAGTGATCCATAAAGAAGTGAGACTATGGACTAACTCTTCCGTTTGAGAACCTGAGAAAGAAGTAGTTTGGAAGCCCATGAGAAGCCAAGCGAGGGCAGATGAAGCAGAGGATAAGGGGAAATAAGTTGACGAGAAGGAAACCATGACCTCTGACCTGAACAAGGGGAGACCCAGACTGTTGTGCTCCGTTCCACAAGTCCGTGCTCCTTCCATCCATTTTCCCAGTTTCCCCTTCTCCCTTTCCGTCTCACATTTTTCTCAATTCCAACTCGGACCTTGTATCCAATGTGTAAGGTTCAATGAAACATAACAGACGGACCCTTTGAAGAAGGAAAAGAGCATAAAAAAAGGAACCTACTAAAACAACCATAAATACAGTATTATGTAGATTTATTTTCACGTTTATTTATATGAAATAACATTATGCATGAAAGGGCTCCGTTTTTTCCTCACTTCTCGCTTCCAATAATTCCGGGAGGAACTGCAAAAAATAGAGAGGAAGAATGGAGCTCCATATTCCAGAGTTTCATATTATTCCCAACTTTTTTGCCTTTGGTGACCTTCGAGGTCAGACGTTGGTGACCTCGGGCTAACCTCCGCCGAAATAGGTTGGGAGCATTCAATTGTCCTATCCACCTTTTTCTCCCTTTCAAATACCATGCATTGAGCCAGGCCGGGGTAAAAATACGGACAGTATTTCTGTGTATAAAATCATGCACATCTAAAATGAGTTGGAAAAAATTACCTTTTTCACTCTCGCCCGACAAGCCTGCATGAAATGGACATAAATAAAAAGTTGAGCCACTGAATATTGCCACAATGGACTTGGAACCAAAAACCCGGGACCCGAGCTTCCTTAGGTTTATTATTTATACAAAAACCGAATGCTCATTTCTATTCAGTATTATCAGTTTGCTTTATTGCATAAGTAAATAATTGATGATGCAGGGTTCAAGGAAGCAAGGGTATACTACGGTAAGTGTGATGTCCGAGTATCCGGTATGGATCTATAGATTCGAAACTTTAGTATTCAAACAAAGCTTTTCCTGACTCTGGCTGGACAGGAAATTATTGCATGAGAATGTGATGTGTATTCAATAGGCAAATCAGGAGATTCGAGATAAAGCACGCGTCGATTCCATCAGTAGATTTCATTCAGACTTTTACAGAGAAATTGAAGGGTCGGCTAACCTAACGGATAAATTTGAGGCAGAGGTCAACTGTGCCCGAGGACCGAGATTACGTTTGGGATGCTTCGAGTTAGCTTCCCACTATTTCAAACTTATTCTGTGAGAAACATACATAATTGCAAATTTAAAATATTATTTGTTATAAAAAGTGTTGACATAAATACCTCATTTCCCGATCACGGATAATCGCCGCAGAATTTTAAAAGACAAATTAGCATAATATGTATTAAAATCGTACACTATATCAAATTAAGAATATTATGTGAAATAACTAACCTCAGGTAATTTTTTTTAATTCTTACAAAATAATTGTGTATGAGCATTTGCTTTACAAAAATAAAACACTAGCCTCCAAAACAACATAATTGGAAAATCCCTCATAGGTATGTTTATTTAAATCAAGTCGATCTGGGTGCAAAAACAGTGGCTTTCTGGAACGACCGAACCAGCGATACATACCACCAAAAAACGTGTTTGATTTGCATCCGACTGAAATATTTAACTTTGTGACATTGTCGAGCAATGCGTTCCTCTTGCATCTTTTTTTAACGTCTTTTCATTGAAGTTCTACAATACTAATGTATTCCGAATGTGCACATATAATCATAGTTGTACGGGCTTCCACATAAGAACAAATGAAAAAAGCCAGAAAAACGAGCTGAGAGATGAAAAAACTATTGTTGAATTCTCACTTTCTTGTATGAAAGTGTATTTTCAGATCACGCCTATCCTTGCTCAAGGTAGTAACGCCAAATTAGCATAATATTTGGTTACAGTCATCAAAGTAGATACTACATTTCGCTACACTTCTGATAATAGCCGAGTATATACCTGGAATGTCAGTCAATTCATCTTGAGTCCCATTCAGGATTTTTAATCATTTAGCATAACAAAAACAGAAGACTAGCATGAATTTAGTGAATGAGTTTTTTGTGACTACTTGCTCGCTTCGTCTTTCGTTTTATGATTACATATTTAATAGCATAAAGGATGTATTGTAGGGATGAGAGGCTTGTCAGGGAAAAGACTCTCATTCTCTCCTTTATACAAATGCATATAAATTAAAAGAAGAAAAGAAAAAGACAAGGGAATTAAGTATCTGGTTCCATTTTTAAATACCATAATGCTACACATCTGACGTCTGACGTCATGCCTCCTTTTCTACATTAGTACCTACTGCATAATGCAATGCAATGCAGTATACGAATGCGAGCAGTATCCAGTTTAATTGTTTGCCTGGTTGAAGTTCGTTAGCAATCGGAATCGGAATTTCAGAATATTGGATCGCCTAATTAAATATTTAGTTATTTCTATAGGTGCGATAAATATCCACATTTTAATTTGCCCATATATTTGCGTCCTTTTTGCAAAGAAATATAACGATTAGTAAATCGAATATTCAAGTAATTGAAAATTACACCTAGCCATAGTTATCATGACTGTAGCAGCATAATATGCATATGTATACTGCACATTAGTACCTACTGCAAAATCCCCCAGCCACGACCGGCTCCTGCAAACTCAAATGTTTTATGCCAATTTTTTGCACGGGTTTTCTCTCAACTGTCTCCTATTTCACCGGCACACACTTGTTTACGGTTAATTTAGTTTAAAACAAACAAACCAGAATGACACTTTAAATCCCAATACGTTGTGAATTTTGGCGCCAGCTGACTACTGAGGCCGTAAACCAATTTTCCCAGGACAACTTAACTTGTGTACTACTAGAATTTCAATATTTACCTAAGCACGCTTTACAAACATACAATCCTAAAGTAAAGTCGGCTTAACGTCTGTCCGGGTTGAAGTTTGGTAAACAACTTTAATACATCTTTAATATGTTTCTAACCAATAGAAAGTAAAGTAACGAGCTTAATAACTTTGTAGTGTATGCCTGAGTGTTAGAAATTGAGTCAATTAACCCCGAATTTATTTAGGTTATGTGCTCCGCACTGATTGGTGAGTTGCCAGTAAACATGGAATAATCATCATGCGGAGACAACAAATGCTTTAGGAAATGAACGGTATGTTGCCAAGGCATTAGTCGCTGTTGATCTTGTGAATGCAAGTAACCAAACAAACTGTTATTTCCTTGAATTGAATGTAGACGTAAAATTCCTTTTAGTTGGTATTTACAAAAGTTGAACGAGCTAAGAGCAAGAGTGAGTGAAGGTCCAATTAACTGGCTGAAAGTCGGTGGACAGATTCGATTAGTGAAACTAAACCGCATATTTGGATTACAATGGAGCCCGTTAGTCGTGTTCCATTCTTTCAGCGTTTGTCTCCCATAACGCAGATGTACGTGAAGCGGGTAGTGGGAATTGGAATGAGCATTTACCTCACGAAGGCTGTCCTAACTTCGAGACAATTTCGGGCAATTCTGGCACGTTTCGGTACCTGGAGCGGGGTTGGACTCCGAGAACAGGCTGGTTGTGGAGATGGATTACCGGAAGATGAGAGCGACATTACTTCGCCTATTCTGAGCTTACCGCCGGAGGTAAGTAGCAAATCCCATTCCTTCAACATAAAGTGTACCGTTGAGCTATTGCACCCCGAAAGTCAGTGAACCTCGGATAAAGTTAGGCTAGCTTGTGAAAAGTACATATCTACACACTAAGACTAGCCTTCAAGTGATTAGGTTTAGTTTGCAGCTTAGTCTGAGTTGGTTTGAGGTTGAAGGCTTCTTTTGTTGAAATTTCACGAATTTTGTTGATAATCAGATCTAAGACATTCGATTTTCGGATATTGGGAATTTCGAATAATAAAAATGTGGATTTTCCAACATCCTCAATGGTATCACGTTTTTGTTTATGCTTATTACGCCTTTTTGCACTGAGCAAGTAATTGTTTTCAAACGCATGCTAGTTGAAAAAGTATTACATTTATTGAAGCTGAATGTACCCAAGTTGTTCGTAAAGCCAACAGTTTATTCAACTAAATGGTAAACAGGCCCAAGCTTTGGCTGCTTCGATGAAGTTTTTGTATCTGTAGATTCACGAGCAGTTATCCATGGAAGTTCAGATAACCTGAATACTCTGCATCGATGAATTAGTAAATAATTTGCCCGTTCTATTTTCACGAATTTTTAGTATCGGCAAGCACTTTGGGAAAACATTCCCCCTGCTGATCTGAAAACTTTACGTCTGGTGTGTAAGCAATTTCAACTGGACATTGACTTCGTGGTCGGGATTCATACGATTGTGGACAGTCGGATGGAAGAGCGCTTCGAATGGGTTCAGCACGTTGCTGTGCAACGCTGCCTCATCGAGTACGTGGATGAGCTTGACAACTGGGATTTTCTGGTCAAGCCTCAATGCTTGAGAGTTTTGGATACGGGGGCTAACTGCCCAATCACTCCTGGAATCCTGGATAACATTATTCATCACTTCCCAAATCTTCGCCAAATCACCGTTTATTTCATGGAGGAGAACTTTTCCAACACTTGTCGCAACTACGAAATCTTCCGCTCCATTGACAATAAGAAGGAAGAATTGAGCTGGCTTGAAGTTAGGTACTTTCCGGAGACGAAGCAGTGTCAGTGGACCTTGAAATTCAACAATACTCCGAAAATCAACACTCTGAATCAACTTCTGAATAAGTCAAAGCATAACACAGCATGTCTCCCTTTGGCCATTCACGTGATCAAGCTCAATTTTGATCACTACTCTGGATTCGATGGAAAGCTCTATTCTCAGAACCGGTACTTTTGGAAAACACTCCTGGACGGACAGTCGAATTTGAAGGTTCTCGTGAGCAACTTTGGGCCCGTTTGCTGGGACATTCATGCTCAAACGATTGCCCGAAACTGTTTGACCCTTGAGAAGATTGAGCTTCACAATGTTAACTGCTGGGAGAGTTGGACGGACCTGGAGGACATGGAACTGCGCTTCGACTGGAACCTTTTCGGCTCCTGCGGCCACCTGGAGCAACTCAGTTTGCATGCAGAGAGCGGTCCACAGCTTGGCCCGATTCTTTACAGACCGCTGGAAGTTCACACAATGCACTTGCAGAGTCTTCACTGCAACTTTGGCTTGATATGTTGGCGATTCTATTGGTCCATCGTGCTGGCAAACGTCAATACGCTCAATAGCGTCTGTCTCCTTGGGCTGACGAGCCGTGCTGGGGAGTCTGGTGAGCAGGATCCTTTCAACTGGCGTATGTTTGAGAGCTGCAAGCAGCTCAAGAGCCTCATGATCAGCGGACAGATTCTCACCTACATGCAAACGGTTAACTTTGACAAGATTCCAACGACGCACCTGGAGCACCTTGGGATTTACTGGACTACTTTATGCCGAAAAGACGTCATTTTCATTGGTCTCAATATGGATGCCTTGGAGTCAAATTTGGAATTTCTTGACATGTGCTGCATCAAAGGATTGGGAAACGGAGAGTCGCCCATCAAGCTGGTCAAAGCCTGCCGACGAGGAGAATTTCCTGGACCGCTCAGCCTCCAAAATATCACTGGAAAACTTAAGGACAATCCAAAGGTGATTTTTGGAATTTTAGGATCGATTTGGCTTTGGTACGCTTAAATTACGTTTATCATTGTACAAGTAAGCAGATGCTTTCAAAACTTATTCAATTTGCAGCAGCAGACTGAAAGTAACCGAGCTATTAAAAATCAAAATTATTTACCAGTAGTTACTAATGTATAGTTTCTAAACTCAGGAAAATGAATAAAGGAGTGGAAAAATAACCGAACTGGCTAGTAGTAATTCCAAATCAAATGCATCAATGCTGTGTGATTTTACTTCAGATTAATTTGTTTCTTTAGGTAGTTAGTATTTTTTTTAGTTCGAAATAGTTTTATTCCAGAGTATTATTCAAATAGTACATACAAATTGGATTATTTTAATATATATATTTTTGCTAACCTATTGATTTCAGGTAGCTAATTAGGGAACGAATTTCAAAACAATTCCAGTTTTGCTGTACTAAATTCGAAAATGGCTAAACCGAACCCCCGAAAACTAGAAATTAATTAGTTCCTTAAGCTAACTACGACATAGTTTATAAATAGTTTTTTATGATTACTCGTTGGCTATTTTTTAAGTTTTTTTCCTTCTTGAGCTTTCCGTCCATTTGGTTCTATTTTTTACTCGTTCTATTTCTTGAAGGGGTCCCCTCTTCAGTTTCAGTTATTTCACACATAATGGTATATCCCATGTACGCTTTTTTCATCCTCTTCCTAAGTCCATCCTGTCTCCGTTAAAAATTGTTTTAAAAAACGACCAAGGGTCTCAGAGTGGAGCATATATAGTAGACATACGGGTACGGGCTCAATTATTTTCGTTACATTCAATTGAATGAACCTTTACCTTGCCACTACATCATCTTTCCTCCTTGTACTTTAGATCAGGCCGGATTCTGTCCCTTGCTCTCTCAAACAATGGCATTTCATTCCGTATTAAGCACTAATACTATATTGGGAACGGCAGGTATTAAAACTGTTAATACTAGGATATCTACCTTCACTACTGGTCCGAATTGGGAGTGGAATATGGACTCTGAGCCAAGTTACGACATAGGTTGATAATTCATTTTTTAACGGTCATATGTCATCCGTCATAGCCTCCTTCGGAAACCGACGAGGAAGAATAATTGTTACACACCAAATGAAACCAACTGTTGTTTAGTTTAAACACAGTATGAAGCCTGTCTTGTGTAAGGCAGACATTTGCACTTTGAGATGACCTCTTCCTTCCCTCGTCTTTATGGACTTTTTAAAGGTATCCTAATTGTGATTGAATGAGTCCCCTCCTAGTAAAAAGTGGAGAACTTTAGGCAAAAAGTCATATGGTGCATGTGTCGGCAAAACATTTAATGTTTTTAGCACTTTTGGAAAATGAGCATATTGTCAGAAAGCAAGCAGAATGGTAATAATAACTTTACTCAAATCATATTCCAAAGGCAAGGCGTATGGTTCGCAGATAAAAAACGCTCCCCTTCTATACGCTATTAAGGAATCTGGTACGGTCACGTCATAGGCTTAAAAAAACAAGTTGAAAGAAAGGGACAGGAGTAATTGTGTTTTTTACTTCATAGAAGATTGAGTCCATGAAGGAACTCAAGCATAAAAAACGGGAGAGACTTAAGGTCTAGGTTTTAGCTATTTTCCAATGGACAGGGGACCCCTTAAAAAACCTTTGCACCTCGGATGCACTACAACACAGTAGAGAATCGTGTGAACCGTTTTTCATGCTTCTTTAAACTGTCCACCACACCTGGCTGGCATCGGATTTCGATCACATATCACTAGTTTATATCATTTTGTCAAGAAAATGACGTAATTGACGTGACCTATGATATTGTATTACTTTGTACTGTAATTTCAAGATGACAAAAGCTTTGTCTTAATTGCAAAACTTAGCCTTTAATTCGCTCTAAAACAAGCCTAACCTAACCTATGCATAGCATGATACAAAACTAGGCAGGCCTCAATGTATCACCATTACGACGCATGGTACACCGGCATATTTTGATCCACTTCCCTACTTACTTATGTTTTTGGAAATGGTAATTAATAAATTACTTGTTGGCACAGAGCCAAGTTATTGGTAACGGGCAATGGTAATTATGAAATATTTGGTATGTTGTACAATGTTTCCTGGGGTAAAGTAGTACATCGGTCCGTAGTCCGTATCCGTAGTACTTACAGGACTGGGTAAAATCATTTGAATTTTATATTCAATGATTTTAAAGTCATGATTCACGGCAATAAAAAGGATTTTGAGTATTTTTTCGAGTTTGGAGTAGACCTATGACTTTACTAGTAGGCTGACAAAATCAATCTTTATACTTTTGATCCTGATTTTAAACCCCAAATATGTTCTTAATTCAATTTGTTGGCTGTCAACTGTGATCTTGATTTTAAAAAATAGTGTCTAGAAGAAGACTCGAACGCTACCTTCGTGGCGCCCTCCACCGCATAAAACAAGCCTTACCAACCCAACTTCAAAAATACTCTCAACTTTAGTTCAAGAACCTACAACGCATACTACGAAGGTTTCCTTTTGTAAACAAAAGTCACCGGTTACCACTGAGTTACGTGTATCCCACTCAGGTAATTAGGCAAAATAGATTTTTTAAAAATGTAAAATGAATCAGGGGAATATTTTAAGGTGATTTTAACCAACCCTGCTCAAACTCTTTTATTTTGCCCAGCTCTGAAGCATTGGTATGACGTTTGCTACGTTGAAAATGGAAAGTGGGTAAAAACCTACTGGACTAATGTTTCAGGTTAAAGGATTTTAGAACCTACCTAATGTTTGACGTTTCCACGTAGGTAGGTATGTAAGTTTTACCTCGGGTGTGCGTTAAAACCTTCAATTAAAATTTTGTTGGAATCGGAGGAGGCACAAGTGGTGGAAATGAAATACCAAAAGTGGTAAAACTTGCTGTCAAACTCATCTAAGCACATAGCTCGTGTTTCACTAACAAAATCAAACAAATTCCACTGAACCTACATATACCTTATAAGTTGTCTTCGCAGGTATCAGATACGCACATAACACATATATTCACGCTATACGAGTACCATATACAATATACCATATAACATGAGTTGATCTTGATAGTACCTATATAAGTTCAAAATTTACACAATATAGGGAAATTCTAGTGTATATGCATATGCATACATTCAATTCGTATCAATAAGCAAATAAGTAAGTACCTATTATGTAGGTAGATATTCGAAGTGATTTGTCAATACTATTGGTTTAATACGGCCAGGTGTCGTAATGTGATACCCTAGTGGTCCGAGCTGAAGTCAGGCAGGTTTTTATAGTCAAGATTCCATCGCACTGGCACATTAATTTTGAACTGGAATGCGGAAGTAGACCCCCGTTTAGCTCAACGGGTCACAGTCACAAGTCATAACCACTTCGCACCGGAGATGGAGATGACATTGCACTGGAAGCTTGCTAATGCGGAAGTACCCGAAGGTAGAGTGACTTCGTCTGGGAGATTACATGCTACTGGAATCCATTTCCAATGCGAATACGGAAGTACTTGAAGACGCAGTTTAGACGGCGAACCGAAATTTCGATCAAAGGTAAGCTGAGCGATACTAGTCTTACGTTTTTTGATTTCGACCAAGAAGGACGTCTGCTGCTCTCCTAGTCGGACCTCTCTGCTAGACGGAACATTGAATCACGTGCTGCTCGCCATTGTTTTCTGGACCTGGACAAGGACAAAGCTTCAGTTGTCAGTGGACAAGAAGGGACAAGGACATCTAAATCATCTTTGACTACAGGTCACAGGTTGGTCACAATAATTTAATATTTGCCTACTCCAACTACCTATGTATGTAAATACTGTAGGCTTTTTGCACGTCAACTGAATGGTAATGAATACGGTACGCGAATTTGGAATGTTCGTAGTTCGCTACTGCTGCTACTGTACAACACTACATGTACAATAGCCGTATATTATATTCTGAAAACGGAAAGTCTTGCGGCATAAAAATCCACTTTCAAGTCTTTCAGGTAGGCATTACGCAACAGGTAAAAGATCGCAAATCTTGAGGCTTCGGACGTAGCAGTTGGGTTTCGATGTGGCAGCTGTTCCGTTTTTACAGTAGGTATACATACGTATTGAATGCATGGTGTATGGTGTACTCTCCGTGTCTGTGTTGCTTCCATTTGAGATTGTTTCGTAATTGACACTGTTCTAAACTTGTGCGTTAAGGTATACGTTACAGTTTAAGGGCAATGTGAGATGAAAGCAAGAATTTAACTATGTAGAAGTAGATAAGAGATTTGGTTTACTTACCAAAACAAACTGAAAAAAACTTATTTAACCTTTTCTATACTCTACACTTTATGTGTGACTTCAGGATGTGTTTCTAGGATACATATACGCCAAGTTTAGATAATTTGTGTAAATAAAAAACCAATTTCTCACACAGATTTTCGGAGCCCGATTCCTGAAAAAGTCGTCGCAAGTTCATCTGGGCAAGAACAATGGATAAAAAATTGAAACTGAGGCCTGGAATCCTACTCCAAAATGCCCATGTCGTTCCAGCAGAAGAGATCATACTGGAAAAGGAAACGGTGGAGAAGATGATTCATCTGGATCGCGTTTTCAGTGCCAGCAATGGCATGAAAAACTATCATCCGCCTACCGACAGTGTCGGCGACGTCGAATTCAGCATCTCGTACCGGGACACGTTCAAATGGGAACTGGACTTCAGAACCCGACAACCCGGAGAGACGGATCAACCTTCAAAAATGCTGATAACCAGAACAGACCCAAAACTTGTATCTCCAAATTACGTCGGAACAATGTACATGGGAAGGAGCAAGTCCGAGACAATCGGGCTGGACGATGCAATGAAGTTTAATTTTACGATGATCAATACTACTCTCCTCCAGCACATTTACAATTTGAAGACTATGAACGCAAATACTGGGGATTCTTGGAGTTCGGACGTGCCGTTTAGGGTAAGCTGATGACTATTTGGCGATTTAAAATTCAAGCTGCTCTAGTACTGCATATGTTTTTAATTTGAATGAATTTACAATGCTGTCCATTCATTTGTCCCCCACAGCGCCTGATGTTCGTCGGCTTCGATGTCCAAAGTGCTAATACTATAAACCCAAAAAGCCGTTATGGTATTTTGGTATCAACAACAGGCCACAACTTCGGGAGCTTTTTTAACGCCGCGTCACACCATGTCTCTAAGGAGGGAATTGGGGAAGGACTATGTCGCCATCTGTTGAGTAAGTTGGAATTTTACTGTTTAGAGTCTCACCAAGTACAAATACCTGAATTACTGTTTTAGTTGTCGTGCAGTTGTTATGTTTTAGCTGTTATTTGATGTTTGCCGTCTGCTGTGCCAGAGAAATGATTGTTCGTTGTTCGTAGTGGTGCTTAGAACCGATCCTTTGGTTGTCAATCGAAACTCTGAATTTCTCGCTCGATTTGCAGAAGCTGTGGAGACCTACCAGCGGAAGCATATGTACAAGCCTGACCGAATAATTCTGTTCAGAGGAGGAGCTATTGGTGACCAGGAGCTGAGCTACTGTTTCGACATCGAAATTGGCAAAGTCGCTAAAGCCTTGAAGCTGGTCTATTCGGAGCAAGGATTAGTGAAGAAGAAGGTGAAATTGGAATTCATTGCAGTTACTAGGCGGAACAAGCCGACTACTTCTGGTAACACTGACGAAAATAATACAACTGGTGCTTCTACAACCGGAATTGTAGTGCCTGAGAGGTAATTTGGTTTTGATTTTTGGAATATATCGGTTCGGTAGGGTTATTCGGTGTATAGATGCATGCCCACTGCGACCTAATTACCATGGGCTTTGATTGAATTGGAGTTGTCAAGTTTTTTAAAATCAATTATACGTCGTCGAGGCATGTTAGGTAACGGGAACCCGGGAACGAACGGCTCGGGGAACACTTGAAAAGATCCGAGGCTGGATTTTACTGATGCACTAGCTTTTTGGTTATGCTAGATTGGATTAGGTTAAATTAAATTCTTAAACGTTTCTATGCTTTTATGTGTCATTCATTACCTACTGTTTTACTTAAAAATTAGAAGTTTTTCATTTTTTGGCGCAATAATTTCGGAGTTAACGACTAACTGAAATAAAAACTGCTGTTTTTTAGTATTAAAAAAAAACTGCTATGTTGCTTCGCAGCGATGAAAAACCTGCGATTTGTTCTTCTACACATTGCTTTGGTGTAATGTCTTTTCGCAGCTATTTCAATAAAGTTTATTCAATCGATTTAATGTCCGCTATGTCATTTCGAACAATTGGTTATTTTACGTTCGGGAACGGCTAGGCTTACTGTTACCAAAGTACCTCGGATCCATTGACGCAGAGCCCGGCCGTCGTTGCATTTTCTGATATTTCGTATTTAAACTGAAAGTAAAATAAGTGGTTATTTATTTGAGACAAAGCCTGTTCTTAGGCCCGCTTGTCGGTACTTGTAGTAGTAAATAGTAGTGTGTGCGTTTTAAAAAACAGGAGGTAAAAACGGTGTTTGTTTGTTTGTTGATAAATACATGTGGAAATGGTGGTTGCCTGGGGGACACGTTTCTTGTCATACCACCTTACCTTACACAAGGTAACTTCACTGTTTGCTTTGTTTGGTCGGCGCCTACCAAACAAACAAAACAAACAGTGCAGCTACCATGGGTACTATATACATTGGTAACATGAAATGACATGAGAATTTGAAGTTTTTTAAAATTATCACTCCCTAACCAGCTAAAACAATTTTTTAAAAAAATCTCTTGTAACCTGTTTCCATCAATACCTCATGCTAGAGATGCATTTGGTCTAATCCAAAATACTTCCTATGCTTCGTAATATGCCTCATAATATGTGAATGGCGAATGAATTTTATCGTGCCAAAGCGCAACTTTGCCTGTTCGTATCGGTTCCCACCGTGTATTTAAAATATTACTGATTTTTATTCAGGTTTGACTACACAATTGTTCCTCGGCCCAAGCGTCCGTCATCGTATACTTCAGGAGGAAAGAAACGAAAATTTTCTATTCTGGACGATTAATTCTGCTGCTGCTTCTTCACCGACATTTTAATCACGACGAAACTAGTTCTGTTCTAGACATAGAACTTATACTTTTGATTCAAATGCTGACTGGAAATATTTTTATATCTATAAAGAAACGCTTAGACAAACACACGCACACGTTCTCACTCATATCCACGATGTTGGCGTAGTTGTTCTCCTGAGTCGGCCCTTTGTATAAAAACAAAAATTAACTACTGGTTCGTATTTACTACGTATCTAAACCCTGTAATGAATTATATACATATATATTTGTTCCAAGAAAAACTGTTTGAGAATTGAGGGTTTAAGTTTAAATCAAGGGTTGTACAATACTGAGCAAAAAATAATAATAATAAAACAACTGGATTCGCTTGAATCTCATTTGAAATCAAAAATGTTCTTATACATTATCCATTTTTGCTACATTCATAAGTACGTCATGTGTTTCATGTGGTAGATCCAGTATTGTAAATAATCCGGACCTGAACCGAGTCAGATGTCAATCAAATGATTCACAATTTCTGTATCAATAGCATGAGCCTAGCGCGCTTCGGTGATGTGTAAACGACACTATAAAAAAACAAACAAACTCAATTTAAAATTGAATTTAAAAAACCATAACTGGTTTCTGGATGATATTCGGCTTATAATCCCGTCCTGCCACTGACCAGCGTCACTTTTGAGCTCCCCCTTTACTTCCTATTGAACGGTTTGGTTGTGAGATTGACACGATTAGTAGAATGACACTATTCGGCTCGGCCTAGTACACTGGCCAGAACACAAAAGAAAACAACAATAAAAAGCAGCACAATACAATGACCATGTCCATGTCCAACCAGACTTTCATACATTTTACCAATTTATCATACACGGACTCTCTATAGCCAGTTGTAGTTTTTACACTTTTTCATCCACAATGGCACGCGTCCTCGGCATAATCCATAGGTCCTGCATAATGTAGGCACAGTAGCCACTGCTCTAAAGGCCGTGATTCCCGAAATAAAACGTAGGGAAATCTAGTATTCATCTTTCCCTTCTTCCGTGCATACAATGCTTGTAAATCACATGCATTTATGATTTGACAATAAAGGTACTGTTCGGATCCTATTTGAATGAATCGGAGTGGGAAGCAAGGGATATTTTTAACGTTGAATGCGAGAGGACAAAAAATAAATGTTCGTTTTTAGTGGACAGGGTCCCCTTTTTAGCGTATAACGAGCCAAGAGAACCTTTTCCCATTGTCTCATGCCTCATCTGAGAGTGTGGAAACCCTTAAACACCGAACCCAGTTTTGTCTCTCCCGTAACTAATAATCAGGAGTAATATAGCATGTGAATCTCAATAAAGCCCTGAGCCTACCAAATATGAAACCTTTCCGGATTCCATCTCTCTAAAAACATTTGGCAAAGCAACTTAGGAAAAACAGTACAAATACATTCTCTACTTGGGTTATTGGTCCACATGAAATGACATTTAATTAATTTTGAGCGGACTGAGGTTGTTTGGATTTTGTGTATTTATAATAAAAATTTTCGGGAACCGTCCAACTGTCATTCCACATACTGCTTCGAGCTGTGCAGTAGCCTTAATTATTGTGTTCGGGAGAAGGGTGATTGATATCCGTAATGAAAATTAAGAGCCCATGTCCCTTTTTTATCCAATAAATCCCTTGGACAATGACAGAGAGAGACGACCTTTATGCAAAAGAGAAAGATGTCATAAATCTGAATTGTCCTCTACCGATTACCTTCACCTGCCTTCCAGCGTCCGGTGTCAATTGCACACAGTCAAACTAGCACTGTACTGTAGTAGTGTACCGAGCTGAATTAAGCTCATTATTGGTGCGTAACACCGAATACAGCGAAAATGTTTTAAAAGAAAGCCACACACAAAAATCCCTAGAAAAGTTTCATTTTTAACCCTATAACATCGAACTGTATAGTTTGGTCAAGAAATGGGAAAGTTAGGCTAGGCTTGTTAGATCTCGTCGTTGGATCGAATTTTGAATAGTAAAAGTTCGGATACTTTTGCCGACTGTAATTAAAGTGCAAAAACTTATTCGGGGTAATTTGCTCGCAGTAAACTTTTTGGGAGCATTTATTTAGCTTGCATTTTATCGATTTGATGAATTGATGAATTCACTATTTGTAGCCGAATTCGGTTTTAGCATGTCGAATAATCGAACTGAAGGTGCTCAGTCGTTGACGGCTGAGCCGTAGACGTTGAATTCATTTGCTTTCACCGCAGCAGTACATCCGCTTGAATTTCAATGTGAATATTTCTGCCCAAGCATTGATTTGCGGTAGGTTAAGGACGCAGAGATCTGTTGAGCTGTCGGCTAAGACAGTGTGATGTATGGGAATAGCGGCGGCGGAGCAATCAATCAAGCTCAAGGTGTTCGTGGCATATGAGGCTGGAAGGGTGCGCTAAGTGAGGTTGAGATGATTAAAGTACCTAGGTTGGGATGATTGGATGATTGCAGAGTGGAGGGGTTGGTCCTGGTGAGCAACCAGGAAATTCATTGAGTCAAAGAACAATAACCTACTGCCAGACAAACTCATTTTTTATCACACTCCATAATGAGTCAGAAATGCAGAGGATTGGGGTTGAGCTGGAGTAATGAACAACTTTTGGAAATCTAATGGATTTTTTCCATACTCCACATAGGTACTTCTGATTTCGATTTTACCTGGATATTAGGTTAACCGATAGGCAAAGGTTCTCATTATTGGATTTCTTTATCTATTGCATCATGATCCATACACTCTTCCGAAAATCATATGAAATAACCTTATTCGATAATATAAATGCTAGTAGAGCCCAGAGCAAGGTTAGGAGTCAATTGACCCGAATTCATGCATGCATACACCGCAGTATTGACTTTACCTGCTATCGTATATAAACATGTTTAAGTTCTAGAATGCATTCAAGCTTCGGTTGCACTTAAAGACACTGTTTCACTTTGAATCTTAGGGTTGTTGACTTCTCAAATCCATAAATCCCAAATCATTTCAATATCCATAGAAATAGCTGAAAATTTAGCCAATTACAATCGACGATATTTATAGCAACTTGTTTTAGTGGTACCAAGGCAATAAGAAACCAGAAAATCAGCTTTAAAATTTTTTCAACCCGAAGACTTGGGTCATTTGATTCCCACCGAATTGTTTTCGACTCAATTTCTGGACTTGAATTCATATAAAGCAATCACTATTCCCCAGAAGGCAATTGATTTGAACGTTCAAAAAATTGAAGGATCACTTTGTGGGAATTGGTATGAATATTAGACGGGTTTCATTTTAATGGACTCAAGAGGCTGGAACAGTTGAGAGGGGAAATGATAAAAAACAAAAATTGGATCGAACTAGTGATGAGAGGGATATTGAGATATTGATGTAATGTAGGCTGGATTGTGGTCGGACGGGTCATTTTATTTTTAGATTATTGATGTAGCCATACGTAAGAACATGGGAAAGCGAGGAAGGGAACAGCCTGGAAGAGAGAAAGAATCGGAGGCACTTCATACGCAGGATGAACGAGATGAGCCCTTCGTCCTGAGAAACATCTGGCCATTTAGTCCAGGTTCCAATTTTTTATTTATTATTTTAAGGGTCTATTACTTTCATTCAATCTATTCCCATTCAGTTGTGCATTAGAGATATTTATTTTTGGCCCGTATCAAAATCACCAATACTCACTTTATTATCGCAGCAATAAACTCATTACGTTACAACCAGGGCATTAAGCATAATATTTGGGGACTTGCAAGTCGCTTGCTTACAAATACATGTATGCTTGCTCTACGCCGTATTACGTGGAATCTAATAATTTATTTAAGGTATTTTGTGCAATTGCATGAACCAGACAATTTGCAACGCCTAACAATTACATATTAATAGTTATTCACAACTTCAAACCGAGTTCGGGAGTCTATTTGACTCACCTTTTATTTGAAAAAAAAATTTCCGAACTGCATCAGCCAGATTTTTCAAGTAAGTCGTCATATACTGGACTGATTGAATTATGCATTCTTGAATACAACCAACCACTGTTTTTTAAGTGTTTTCGTAAAATATGGGAAACAAGGCTAACTTCAAGTGAAATATAGCGTCTGCAGGAATGAACATATTCAACTTAAACATTGAAACAAATGAACGGGCTTAATATTTCTAAAGTGTTTACATGAATTTACGAAATTCAGGGTCAATTATTCCAGGATCCGTTTCTAAGTGCATTGATTTTGATTAGCACTTGGATTGCTAGTAATAAATACTTCATTTCTGTAATTCTATTATTTGTGTATTATTTGCTGAGTTTGCTGCAATATTCTTGACAGTAAGGCTGTTTATTGGCAAGCGAGCAGCTCAGTACATTGCAACGCCAAATGAATTAGTAAGAGCAAGCTTGACGCCGCATGTTAAGAGTGCATAATTAATTCGAACACCGTACTTTGGAAAACATCTTCGTGTACATTTTCTTAATACATGTTGATTTTGATTGAACCCGAAATCAAAGGTGACACCTAAGGATTTGCACACCTTGTTAGCTCCATCCTCGTAGGAGGCTGAATGAAAATACTTGAGAAAAAATGTGTTAAAAGAACCTTTTGGCTTTGATCAATTTAGTAATTTAATTTTTTTCTCTTCACTAGGAAACTCCAAAAATTCCTTGACAATACATCACTTTTGCTCTTTGGTGCTCGTGCCTCGTTTGAGGCCAAAAACGAAGTTTGATGGAAACACCGGGCTCCTTTTCCTCCACGTCATGTCAATGTTTTCCGTCATAAACCGTTAGAGCTAGGATTTTTTTATAAGGAGATCCTTCATTTCCTCTTTGATGATTATGACGAGGGTTCTGGGCCTCTCTCCATTGTTGTGCCTCTTCTCATTGGGCCTGATCTTGTTTCACTTTTTATTGTTAAATCCTTCAGTTTCTCACCCAAAACTTCCAACCACTTCACTCCTCACCATGAGTGTCTATTGATTACGCTAAGCATCTGTTTATTTTGTAACGGGACTCGGCTTCCAGATGATGTTTTATTACCTGGCCCAGACTCCCAGTCGTGATTTCTTCAAGACAGGGAATAAAAGTTCTCAAATTGACGCCATTGTCTTAAATAGCATGGAACTATATTGCATAATCTGCACTACTCAATTTTGGACCAAAAGGTCTTATAGAATGACCGTGTCTGTCCGTCTGTCGGTTCTCTCGAAACATTTGTACTCAAATTATCCTTTTGGCAAACCTAACCTAGCTTTACTATTGGAAATTTCATCCAATGACACTATTTCTAGGATATTCTAACCTAACTGAGCATGAACTGACAGCAAAGCGTAGAAAATAAACGTTTCAGGGTAACTTTTTTGAAAGAAGATTTCCTCCGTCCTTGTGTGTCACAATGCACTAAAATATTCATATAAATATGCATAAATACGTGTTACAAGCATCAAAATGTGTTTTATTATGCATATATAAAAACAGTCACAAAGGACCTTACCGGATAAGCCTAATTTTTTGCGATTTTCGAGATTTTGGGCCCAGAGTAGATTTAGCTGAAATGTTCTGTAGATTGCTCTAGGGGTTACTATCCGTATAATGAAGGTTTTGCACAGAAGTTCATTATACCCTCTGCTGGTCTTAAGCTGCCGGATTGTCGTTTTTTTTTTTTTTTTTGACCTGACGCCATCCCGAGAATGACTTTTTACAACATTTTCTTCTCATCTTCAGTTTCTTGGATTTCATCTAAATATAGAAGCGAGAGCGAAGGAGTTGGGGATGTGGTGAAGAACGGCTGAAACTGAGGCGTTGCATGTTGCATGAGAGGTACACGTTTGGGAATAGGACAGGAAGATGAGCTGGCTCTTGGCTCCAATTTGGTCAAAATTTACATATCTTCTGAATCAGAGTGTGTAAATAATAATAAGCAAAGGAACCGATGAGGATCTTATGGCACTTCGCCCAGCTTCCAACTCACCGATCGGATCTCCTCTTAATTATACTCCGAAACTCATTTCGGTCAACCGAATGACTCATAATTACGCTTCAAGTAGAAAGTAAAATTTCTACAGAGAAAGTCTAAAAATTAATTACAAATCAAATGCTAGAAAATATAGTTGATATTTTTTAACCTAAGCAAATGTACGATTATGTATCATGATATAATCCAAATAAAACCGAGTGATATTCAACTCAAAGTAACGTAATGTGGAATTAGTCAATCTTATAGCTATTTTATACTTTTTTCTCGACAACTTGCTGTTGATAGATATTTTTATGAATTTTATTAAGATCAGGTTGAAAATGGTTGAATTTTCACCAGCAGATTCAGAATAGCATCTTATGGTTCTCCCGGGCCTGACGTTCTGTCCATGAACCGCTGTCAGTGCTCTGAGGCCGGAGACAGGTCAATTCTGGCTCTATTGACGAGAAGTAGGAGAGAAATGCGTGAATAGAAAAGTGCCAGGTCGTGGAGATGGGAATGGGAATAAAATAATCATAGTTTGGGTGAAGTGCGAGGAAGAACGGAGCGTCTTGTTGTTGGGTGATGTGTCGTTCAACGACAAGAGAGAAGGATGTAAGGTTTGCTGATCTCTGGCACTTGGCCAGCCCTCAGAAGAACCCAAAGAAATCCTGAGCTTGGAAAGGAGACAAGTGACAATTGTCTCTGGCTTGACATCCAGACGTTGGAAAGTCCACCTTATGCATCTCAAACTTCCCTTTCTAGAACCTCCATCCGGCCGGCTTCCATAGCCTCGTACTCCGTTATATTCACATTATATCTAGTCCACAACTTGGCATAGCCTACCATAAGCTCTTCCAACTTAGTTCCAATGAATGGCATTTTTAGGATCGGAAATTTACACGGCTCATTCGAACTGTATTATAGTAAAGTAGCTACACGGCTCTTCTACAAAGCGATACATACATGGCATAGCCAAGCAATGTTACTGACGCAGCTTTGACCTCTTCCGAACTTTTAATTAAGCTCGTTCGCATTTCATTTATCATTTTCAGTGCGGCATTTTCCGATCTTAGAACTACAGTATGCAAAGATAACCGGTAGCACTGATCTCGTGTGCGATAATTTAAGTAAGTCAGCATGCCAACAGGCTTAGTCCTAACCTGGCCAGAATTTAAAAAAACGTCCGCGATCCTCATGATCGCATGCGACATTAGCACCAGAAACCCAAACCCAAGCGAATATGTAGGTACACTTAAATGTTGCACATCACGGAAACATTTAATTTTTGAAGATTTTGATATTCGAGTTGAAGAAGGGATTTAGTGGAAATGTGCATTGTCCATCCATGATGCATGCCTAATGGAAAGCAGAGGCTGAAAAGGAGCATGTCTAAGCCGTGTATTGTGCTGGAGTGGTTCTTATATGACTTCCTTGCTTTTATGCATACTTGACTCGCCTGTCTTTCCACTAATCTTGGCTGGCTATTGTTTGGTCCCAGTCCTGATGAGGATAATAATAATACTTGATGATCACCAACACCTTTCCTGTACAATGTTTCCACGTCTGCTTTGTCTCTTTGTCATCGTGCCTTTCTTATTGAGAACGGACTCAAGCAGACAGGACGTGAGCAAATGGTCATGCTAGCTTTTTTTAACATTTTTCTAGACCGGATAACCCTTGTTTACTCTCTTTTATATCTTTCCCAACTCAATGCTAATTTTTAACTTCATTAGGTGACGCTGCCTTTTTAGGTTCGTACGCAAGAAATGCCATTCAAGGACCTTAGCTACTCTGCACCATGCTCAAGCTAACGCCCGGATTCGGAATTAATTAAACAAGCTCAATTACGCTACTACGATAAATGTTCAGAATTGCTCCTAGTATATTGGTTGGATATTAATATTGCCGAACCACGCGTACCACATTTTCATAAATATTTCCTAGTGTATTACTCATGAATACAGCCCGGTAGATGAGATCCAATTGTTGTACATTCTAGAATATCACGAGCTTAAGCATTCTGCGGGTTATACAAGTCGTTATTCATTGTTTAAATCTGAATTTGGATTTATCAAAAAATAGGCTTTGGATTGATTGCTCAAAAATTGAATTTGAGAAATCAATTTCATGATTAGAATTGGTAGCCACTTTTCTAAGGTCTCGGTGGCATTAGCAACGTAACAATGAAGAATGTTTTTTATAATCGTGCCTATAACGGTGCTAATGTTCGCTCTATGTACGTATCACTGTAATTGCCCGATTTTGAAGTTTGCTGAACAACCTACTACGCTTGTAAGCTTGGCGGATGTCATTGAAGAAATGAATTTATGCCTGCCTTAGTATTTAGGTCCGCAGTGTGTTTGTATGCAATGAAATTCGACCGATTGAGCCAGGATCCTAGTTATATTTCAGTACTTCGTGGTGTAATCGACTGGCCAACAACCAACCTGTCCTGTTTAACCTTGTATATTCTGTAGGATATGTGGATGTTATCCGGGATTTGAAGATTGAGAAACGGAATTAGAGGTTGAAGTTGGTGAGTTAATGGAAGGATACCGGAGGAATTAGTCCGGATGGCCAGTGAAGAAGACTGGTTCCTGAACGAAGTGCTTACGCCTGTTTCCTTTTTGGTATTCTTCCAGAGTGGGCTGTGGAGGCTTGTGCTCATTTGGACGGGAAATGAGCAGTTAATATCCCGTTAGGAGGAATTTCCTCAATGAGATTAAGTGATAATGACAATGGCTTAAAAACTTACGCTTACTTCTCTCCACCTTCGAACCACACTCACGTCAAGGAAGGGAATAAAATTATTAACAGGCTAGTACTAAATATACTCGAAGAAAAGAAAAAAACCGACAAAAATCATCAAACTAAATATAAACAATTATTACTTGAATGCATCGGAAGTCATTCTATGAATGAAAAACTAATTTAAATATGCTTGGTATATTCATCCAAGGTCTTTCCGGAAGTTTTCCCCTGTTTGCAACTTTCTCTAATAGAAAAACCGAGTAAGAATAGAAATCAAGTAGAAAAAAAAACAAATAATTGAAAGGTTTCTTTTTCAATTTGTCATTTTTAAAAAAAAATTAATTTTAATTTAACTATTTTCATTTTTATTGAGTTAAAGTCTAACGTTATCTAGTAATACCCTTCCATTCCCGTTTATATTTCAGCAAAAACTAGAACACTCAAATACAACGCGTGAGAGTCCATAAGAAAACTTTAAAAATGAAGAGCTGAAAAGAAAAGCATTCTGGACAGATCATCCCAATTCGCCAACAACGCATCTGGAATCCGTGCTTGCCCATGTTCCAAATATTAGCAACAGTAGGCGTAAAAGAATAGAGTGAAATTGAAAAGACGAGGAGCTTACGGGGAAAATAAGCCCAAGGTTTTATGTATGGAGACACACGTGGACTCGATGGGTTTCAAAACATACACACTTCCTTTGCAAAAAAAAATCATTTTAAATGCATACCTATTAGGTAAAAAAAAGGAGCTGGAAGAGCAGAAGATCTCTTGAGTCGAAGTCATATTACATTTATGTACCTAAATATATACATACAATGTTAAAAAACGATTTTTGTGAGCGGAGAGAGCGTGTGCTCGATAGGCACACACTGTTTGAGGAGAAGTGAGTTGTGTCCTGTCCTAAAAATACTTGGCTAACTAACTAACCCTTTCCTCTCAATTTTTTTGCGTGCATTTCCGTTTTATAAAAAACGGGCTTTTTCATTTAAAGAAACACATGCGGGCAGAATAGGAGCTTTTCCCCTGCCTCATCATCATCATCTTCTTCTCATTTGAAAAAAATCCCAAACTATCTATAGCGAGCTGGGCACACACAGGAAAGCAGAGAGCGTCGTCAAAATTTGCATTCAGAGAAAACAGAGGAGGAAGGGACATATTTAGTTTGCGGTTTAAATAATTGTGCGTAGTATTCCGTGCATAATACAATTCGTAAATTGCTAATAGCCTTACGAAATCAGATAATTTTTTTTTACCTGGAAGCGTGAAATTAAATTGTAAAGTTTTAAAACTTAGAAAAAAAGTCTCACAATATGATAGGGAAACAAATTAATTATTTGCTTGCATAGCTTTAAAGTTCCATGGATGGCATTTTTATGAATGAAACCGTGCATACATGTTTTTAAGTTATTTCAAAATTGGTGAAAAGCATTGAACCATATATATTATTATTGATTCCTTTGGAAGTTTCATTTTATAGATAATTATCTGGTAATTCCGTTAATTAATTGTATCAGCAAGTTATTCCTGAAAATCTTAAGAGAAATATGATTTTTAATTGCCCAAAATTCCGCCCAATCTGTTAAACTCTTTGAATTTGTTAAACAGCCTATCGACGATGAGTTCGATAGGGGATTGAGAATTTAGAATTTGTTCCTGAGGACGCCAGTGTTGTGGGCCTCCACTTGGTCTTCCTCCAGCCAGCCTGACACACACCGAGAGAGTCATCAAAAGAACGGGTTGAGAAGGGTTAGCTGAAATACCCGGTTCTTGGTCCGCACGGTTATTTCTTAATGGTAATGTCTTATGGGAGGTTTTCCCACTGTCTCATCCTCTCAATGTTCTGTGGTGAAAAAAAGGAAGACAGATTGCACACGACTTGTGTCTCCATAATGTGCTTCTGCGAGCGGAGAGCTAAAAAACGTCGTTTGTTGGTCATAGTTAAGATGATCATCCTGAAGGAGCGCAGACTTCCACAAAAACACAGTCGTCGTCCTGATTCCTGACTTGAGTTTGTCTCTCCACTTGTCACCGGACTCCCTGTCCCGGTTCCACTTCGTGTCTCTCCGAATTCAGATGCTATTTTCGGACCAAGTGCCGCCGGTGGAGCCAGCACTCGTTATTTTTTAACCCCTTTCCTTATGCACGAGTACCAGGCCCAATTTTACTAGCTTTGCTTTGACTCATCCTCCCAATTCCAAATGTTTGAAATTATCATCCGGCTGCCTTCCATCAAGGCTTCTCCATTACAGCAACTCTAGTCTTGTCTGGATTATGCCAGGATGTTGGACAAGCACAGATTTTTTGACATTTAGGTAAACGGGAAAAAAATTGGGTCTATATTCCTTGAAATATTTAATTAAAGTACCTAAGCATGTTTGAGTTGTCCAGATAACCAACCTAACATGACCGATTGGACCAAATCTAACCAAAAATGAAAAACTACACTAAAGAGTCAAGTTCAGTTTTGTCAGAGGTCTGAATCTGGTGCCTATAGCAAACAATGCAAAGCAATACAAAGTCCAGTGTTTCCTTTGGCGCACCTTCTTCTCCACATTGAACCATAATATGTAGAGCTACAACTGATGCCCCCTTAGAAAGCCTGAACATTGTGGAATATCTGTACAGTATGAACTACATATATCATAAAAATAATTTGGGAAACGAATGTTATGATTTAGTCTGGAAGGTGCGCCAAAGGGAGCGAATCTGTGTATTCCACTATATGCAATTGCGCATTACTTTTCGTTGACTTGACACACACGCTCAAATAACTTATTTGTGGAAACTCATTAAATGGAACTGTATAAAAGAATAATCTCGAAGTAATAATTTGAGCAAAATTCAATTACGAATTCCGCCATTTCGATTCAGTTATTGCTTTAGCTTATAATGGTGTGCTTCGATGTAAATTCACCTGCCAAAGTTGCTTTTCTTGTTCCAGAATATTGATTTAATATCATTTAACACGATCTTCAGTATTTAGAGTAAAATATATAAAAATAGGGTTTCCTTTGTCGTTTAGTTACTTTACGTAATTAAACATGCATGATCGTTTTATGGTTAACCAGTTTGATCAATTTTATTTTAGCACGTGGATTTAGTACCTATATTGTACTGGCTATCTATGGAACAATCGGTGTATTTACAAATACAATATATTTGTAGCTTTGAATTCTGAAGCTTTTTGGGTGTGATTATAGTTCCAGAGTAACATTTATACCTTCGTATACTGGAAGTAGTGCCAATATTAACCTTTCCTAATATTGCATTTATTGAAAACAAATTATGAGCAAATGCCTGTTAAATCAAGATCAACCCAGACCTAGATCACAGCTGGAAGATCTCTTGTTATTTATAATTAATCTTAATAATTACGTAATGCAATCATGCAGCAGATCTTGAAAATTGCATTAACATCGCTTTCACGTTAACACCGTTTCTCGTACTCCTGGTCCTGATGTGATTATTCAGTTCATTTTCTCATCATTTGCCTGAAATGCAGGATGAAATCATGTTATAATGTTCTATAACTACTATGGTAAAAACGTGTAAACAAGGTATCGCTTGATAGGAACTCTGGGAAGTCGAGTCAGATCCAAAAAAACTGACCGTTTTCTCAATCCCAAGTAGCGTTGTAAAACCAATTTAGACATTGCCAATGTCCTTTGGGACAAACCCGCAATAGATTTGCGGCAATATGCTCAGTTCCCATACGATGCACACCTAAAAAGTCAAATAAATCGTCATTGCATTCATCGTACGTTTTTCAGCTCAAACTGTACTACTGTGCTTGCATGGCTAAGTCCGTCGATTTTGGTGGTCGAGGGAAAAAACGGCAGTCTGTCACATAATTAGAGCCCATGCTATCATCATGGGGACCGAGATCCCATACAGACAGATAGTTCCTGAAGCAAAAGACGCATCTCATCCTTCGTCCTTCTCGACATGAGCATGGGAGAAAAAAGAACGGGTCAAAAAATAATACAGGAAGCTTAAAAAACAGACCATTTCTACACACACACACATTATTCTACATTAGAGCCATCCATGAGGTTGAACTTTCACAAAGAGTGCGTGGGAAGTCTCTTCATTGAATTTTTGGAGATTCCGTGTTAAAAACTGAGACTTAAAAAAGGAACGTTTTTTTTATCTTATAGTAGCAATCTCTTCTGAGGGATATTTGCTCTGCTCATCTTGTGGTCTCAACTTTTTTTTAGAGGAAGCAGTCGGATGGAACGAGCCTTTCGCCTCTTGGTCCAAGTCCTTTACGTCTTAATCAGCCAGAGCCTGGACTCACCAATCCCATTTCACACTGAATTTATAATGCATTAATGTTTTGGCAGATTATGACAAGGCCGCATTAAGGAACCACTACTTGTGTCTGCGTGGAGCCCTGCTCGGCTCGGGTTATGACGATGGCACGAAAGTAATCCGAGTCAAAATTAAGTGCTTGGTAATATCCTCTCCTATTGGAAAGCCCATTGTCTCCGTCTGCCCGTCCTAGGACTCCTGCGTTTCCCAATACAGTAGCCGTCGTGGAGTGAGACAAGGGCCAGGCGAAACAGACCATGAAAGGAAATGAAAAGGTGAGAAGGGGGGAGGAGGAGAGAAATAATTAGGTTAGGCAATGACAAAAGATGCCGAAAGTGCAGAGATAGGAATTGGGGAAATGGAATGAAAATGTACCAAATTAGCTCAGAAGGAGTTTATAAGATTTTACTTTATATGTGCTCCTGGCCCAAAAATTGGTCTACGGTCAATTGCTCAAATAGTTTGCCCGAATCGCTTTCCAAAATGCCCAAGCGTATTGGAAGCCTAACCTAACAATATATTGTTATCAACTTACCAAGCTAACCCAACCCTGCTGCGTGTTATAATTCAAGAAGTTCTCATTCATTCAGGCTTGATAGCACTGGACATGGGAATTGAAAATTAAGACATCAAGCGTGCCAACTTTCGATTCGCGAAACAGGTTTAACAATAGCTTGCCACTGCGGCAATCAAAGTTGAAACTCCTCTAGCCGCCAACTGAATTGAATTGAATGTGTCATTGGAGAGCTCGAAATTATTTCGGTTATGCCAAACCACTGGCCCGTTTGCTTTGAGCTTCACTGTATACTTTTAATTTAAACATCAAATACGTATCAAAATTGGCTGATACTTTGAGAAACAAAAGCTGTCAGGCAGTTCAGAACTTACAAAACTTTAAATGTTTTTGAAAAAAAATTGTCAAACAAGTTCAACAAGTTAAGAAAGCCATGACGTTTTGTAGTCTATAAACCCTATTGCTCAGTCAGAATGTACCACTTCGGTTCAGGCCCTGATCTGCCGTGGTCATGTTTTATTTCTCCTAATTGTAAATGCGGAGAGAATGGACTTGAGTGAAGAAAAGGAGTGAGCTGAGTTGACTACTGAGTCTGGGTTTGTGTTGTTTTAGAGAAAAAGAATGGAAGAGCAGGTTTTAAAGAGATATCATCTCAGATCAGAGTCCTGAGCCCAGTCAACTATTGTCTCTACCAAAAAGTAGATTCCAAAATGTTGAGTAAAATTGAAAAAGGCCGATCTCCCATGGACATTCGTTCCTTTCTTGCTCCCATTCCCTTCTTTCCTCCAAATTCCAAAAGAAATAAGAGTGAAGAGAGTCATTCAGAAACTTAAAATTCTTTTATAAACACAAAATTGGATCTGTAGATTGGATTGGAGGACAGGGCTTAACTTAACTGCAGCCTCTCTTCGCCATTCTTCCACTATTTCAAAATCTGTGCAACTCTCAGTCTTAAGCCTAATTGTAACAGACTGTAGCCTCAACACATGTGGTGTATTAATTGTGCTTTAATTTAGAAATTGAAAGTGGCAGAGCAGTAGACAGCTTTGTTTTCCTGTTCGATTGAGCACTCAATTATTCGTACCTCTTATTTCCGTGCCCAACAGGCCTCAGACAATAATTAGCCTTTCCTTTGCTACTCTAAACTGGTGAATTAGCCAAAGAATCCTACTGAATGCCTTTGACTGGCTCTCTGCAGACATGCCAGTTATTCAATTTCTTGGAAACGAGACCAAACAAACTTTCCAAGTTCCTCTTCATTGAGTGACTCAACGCATAAGCACAGGCATACAGAGCTGCTCAGACTTGAAGTGAATTTGTCAATCACTTGAATTGTGATAAGATGTTTCACAGTTTCTCTAATAAAATTCTATTGCGTGTGGAACTTATGAATGCGGCAAGTGACTAGAACTATTCGTGGGTTTACAAATGGATGACCAACTCACTCTAAATTGCTCTGCAATAGAACGTCATGGGTTTATCGATACACAACGGAATTATCAATTGATCAGCTCAATTTTCATCCATGCAATTTTCCAGTTTCTGTCCAGGGCTCTACTAAAAAATTTCCTGTGAAAAAGCTGTCCATCAGATGTTCCCACTCCAGTAACTTGGTCCCATGAAAAGCTCCCATGTCATCACCGAAAAAATATAAACCGCGACAAAATTTCAAAATAATGATCCGGTCGTTCAGCAAATTTTGACAAACCTAACCTAAGTGAAACCTTGTCGCCAAAATTACAACCTAACCATGTTTTAACTGCTTTTGCAGTTGTGAGTTACCTCCGATGAAAATACTTAAAGATAAACTTTAATTTACCATTAAAAATTCAATTTAATGATACAAAATCTAGCCTAGCCTGACCTTAATAACTGAACGTAGCTGACCACAACTTACAGTTTAGGGGCAAAAATTAAACAGAGCATTTTGGTTTAGCCGTGAATTTTTATGGATGCAACTTTTTCGCCGTCTCCTGCCCAGAAGAGGACAGGAAGTGTAGAAGTTCCAATTCTGTTTACTAGTGTAAATAAATAGTTGTAGGAGGAAGCTAGTCCTTGGAATTGCACGGTCTGTATTTTTATTTGAAACGTAAATTAGGCACGGATATAGAGAGACTGTGTCCGTGGATGTGGACAGAAGCTAGAGTTGAAAAGGAAGAAGGCTCACAAGGGAGTCGCTGGCTTGGAAGGTAAGAGATCAAAGTTGCTGACACATTCTTGTGTGATCATCTTCATCAACCAACAACTCATAATAGAAATGGGCCTGAAATGGAGCTTCTTCATAAAAAACCCTGTTTTGTGTACTCCACAAATTCTTCTTTATTTCTCTGTAGGCTCAGCTCCACGTATAGCACAGCAGATCTCTGTTTGGAGCACTATTCCCTCAATCCCATTGTTTTCCATTGTCCATGCTCTTCCAACAAGTTGTATGTGTGTGTGTGTAGAAAATAGTTTTTTCTCTATATTCTTATCCCATGGGCTCCTTCCTCAAGAATTTTCTACCTATTCATTTATTTCATCTCTTTGGCACAATGGAAGAGATTCCTCACCTCCCGAGTTTACTCCTGCTTTAGGTCTACCATCGTTTTCCACATCATTCCATTATTTGGATACACATGTCAGCTAATTGTGTCCGAGTCCAAATCCTTTCTCTTAAAATCTGTTACGGCTACTTTTTACACCACTTTTCCCTTGTGCCTTCGAAGAAGCCACATGAAATGGAAGCAGTATTGTTTTGCCACTCTCTATATCCGCATACTGAATATACCAGCCTACTTTCTTATTGTGGAAATATATTTACCCAAGTTACTTGCTTGTAGTTACCAATGCTGCTAGATATAATTTAATATTATTTGTTTAATTTTTTTTATTTTTAATTGAAAGGAAATGATACACCCCACTAGTGGATCTGCGGAATTCTTTAGAAAAGCACGGATTTCGTTTGAAGGGTTAAAATTATTAAGTGGTTCATGCTTTCCTCATTCAACCTTACCCTAATAAATATAATCTCTAAAAAATTGGTGTAAATCAAGATATCTGAATTTTTGATGGGTGTTTTATGTAGATCCTTGACCAACCATTTACAGCAGAAAATTATTAAATTCAATGTACGATAATTTGATGCTTCGGAGGTGCGAAATGTACAAGCACCGATCTAGCTCAGAATACTAATTTGGTGATTATTACTCATTTTTCAAGAATCAGCATATTTAATCAAACTGTAAATGTACAAATTTTACACGAAAAGTAGTTCTAAAACAAGAGGAGAGAAGAGACAAATTGAGAATATTTTCAGACAAGCCACACAAATGTTTACAAAACTAATCGTCCACCTAAATGTGAATATCATGATGACCAAAACATACATTGAGGCCCTGGACTGCACAATGTTAATGTCCATATGCGCTTCTGTATCCACTGTGTGACCACAGTGGTGAAGTTGAGAAGAAAAGCAGAAAAGGCTTGATTCCCCGTAGCCCTTGTCTGTTTCTCTTCTCTGTATGCAAGAATTAAAATCAAGCAACTTTTGAAGTTCATGAGAGCGTGTAGAGTTTCCCAAAAAAGCCAAAAATCCCTATTGTACAAATTAGAAGAAACTTCAGAACTTCCGAGAAGAACTTGTCTTCTTTTTTTTCTATATTTTATTATTCACGAAACCTCTTTCTCTTTCTTCATTTTCTCTCTCTGTCCATTACAATGAAGTCAGTCAGCAGTCCGCCTTTCCAGCACTCCTTGCATTGCATATAATTACTTCTAGCAGCCCATCCGTCAGTCCCTTTCACGCATTTCTAGAGCTCAACTGGTGGACGGCATCTGCATTGTATCATAGAAATCTTAAAACCGGTATAATGCCACTTAAATATTCATTAAATCCTCATGATTTGTGTAATGAAATATAGTAGCAACAGCGCCTGAATCAGTGCAAAACGCTAAACCTGGATCCTAGGTCAATTCACTGATTTCCATACATCAATAAAATCTACCTCAGAAATATGCATCCCGTTACTTTCCATTTTATGGGTTAGAAGCTCATTTAAGTTTAATAAATTTATTCCTACTTCAGTTGCCATTGTAAGCGTTATTTTTAGCTTGGAACTTTGAATTGTTTATCAAACTTCAAAACCAGACATTAGATACATGGAAAGAGAGAGTTGAACATTTAACTGGTTGTACCCAAGAATAAATCAGTTACCTTATCCAGCTTATTCAACGTATTAATTTGAATATCGAGGTAAAATTTCGAAAAGTTCAGTAACATGCATAATGCAAGACTATCCATCCATAATTGAACTTCTGAGATACATTAGAAAGTTTTGCTTAAATAAACTTCCGAACCGGACACATAGGCACATGGAAGGTTACATAGTGCTCGTTATATGCGGTGCTATTCCTTGAGGGAATATATGGCTTGATAGGCCGTCTTGGTTTCAGTCAAGCATGTTCTTTACAAACTGTACAATTAAATAAGAACAAAAACAGTGGTTTGGTTGATGGAAGAGCCATAAGCCACCTTCTACGGCTCAAGAAGAGAAGACAAAGGCCTAACGCTCACTCAACCGTCCGTTGATTCTCTGTAGCCATTTTTTCAAAATCTGACCAAAAAACAGACAAGGTAGAGGGAAAGGCTCAAGTAATTACTCCTAATCAATTCCACTATTTACATGTGCACATTGAGTGAAACTTGGATTTGGACTCGGTCTGCTCCCAGAAGGAGCGGAAGTGGAAGAAGAAGTGCTTGTGAGAGATGAAAGGGATTTGGTCGTAATAAGGTCCAATTTGTCCTCTGCCTACTTGGAGAGAGAAAACCGCAGTTGGAATAGGAAATATTAAATAATTGCAGCCTACTACTGGCGTACACGAAGTCTGGGGAACAAGAGAGAGGAGAGTCGGTAGTCACATTAAATTGCGAGAGGAAAAATGTCACCATGAAACGTTTAGTTCGTGGTCTCCCTTGGGAGAATTCCTTCACCCAAACTTAAGCATTTCAACTTGACCACAAACGTAATGAACATTGCAAGTACAGAACAAAATTACACATAGTCACGATCACTAACCCTTTCATATTACTCTACAGAGCTGGCTACAACGAATTGGGTCTGGTGAGAAGTTACGATGCAAACACGTCGCGTTATTCTCACAAACTGTTTCAATGACGGCTACATCCTACAAGTGCAAATTCATCAAGTTTGGTTCGGTATTTTGAATTCCATTATACTGTGGTAGCTCTATTTACATATTGTACAGAAACTCAAATTCAAAGTTTATAAAAATACCTGCTGTAGATTATGCGCTATGATTATTGCAAAAGAGCCTAATTTTGGGAAATATCTTGAATTTTTTGAACGCATTGATGTGATATCTGCTGCAATGATAGAACGGGGATTTGGATCTCGTAATAATATACGGTTTCAAATCGGGTTTTGAGTTCCGCAACGCTTTGTAAAATAAATTAAGCTGCGTATGTAATAAAAGTTGCGCATGGACGCCAGCATGAGCGTTCAGCATTTAAAAAAAGTTATTATAATTGTCTAAAATATCTACAACGAAGTCAAATGTTTCTACTGAATTTGTTCCATTATTGATTGAGCTTCGGCTATGCCAGTAACCCAATTTTTTAAAAATTTGGTTTTTACTGAAGCGCCACTCACTGCTAATTAATTAAGGTTAGGACAAGGTTTCTGCTTACACAAAAAAAACCTTTAATTTTAATCAAATTATGCACTGGATAACGGGAAAGAAAGCAAAATTGACCGACAGCCCAATATGTAAGATTTTTATTAGGTTAGAAAAGGACGCAGTACTCCAAATCTCTGCAGAATACTTCATGTCATGTCACGTCATTTCAAGTAATTAAAATGAAGCATATTTCAGTGGGCACTTACGCATAGCCCACTGAATTGAATGTGAACATGGATTGAACTTAGACCAGGACCAGACTATACACACAGATGCGTATTTAACCCTAGGACGAGTGTTAATGTATCTGCGGATCTGATTTGGACGGGAGATAGGCCGGACCACTCTGTTCCATGCTCTGGTGACAGCTAAATTACTAAACTCAATTAAGATGATTGTGTCAGTTGATCCTTCCACTCAAGTCATTCATAGCTTCATAGCACCATCCTCTCAAGTGCATGCTACAAAATACTATTTATTCAAGTATTTCATTCGTATTCTGCAAATTAGATTGGAATAACTTCCTGTAAACACACCTCACGTGAACCACTGGATCTGGCGAGCTTTTACCAAGCGTCGTGTCGATTACTGATAAATGAATCCTCGTAGAGAAGCACTTATCTGGCCACGTTGAAATATCCATTTCTTGAAATGGACAAAAGCTTTTTAAGTGTCATCTCGAGTTGGTCATTACTTCTCCCCGGTCAGCTACTCTAGAGCGCTTATCCATTTCCCACATTTCCCACTTGATTTCACGGAATTGGGATTTGAAAGAAAATTGCAAACCCCTTATCCGAGCAGATAATTTATATCCGAGTGAAGAAGCCATAAAGTCAATTAGGGTTCCAGGCCGTGGACATGGGCAGTAGCTCATGCCCAGTGCTGATGGGGACACCCTAATGGGCCATGGTCATGATCCAAATTGGTCATGCGGTTAGGCTGGGGAAAAGAAGTGATTTGAATAGATCTGCATTCGTGGACTATTTGTCCAAATCTGTGTGATGACAAGAAATTTTTGTGAGAAAGGATAATTTTTTGGTAGTGAGAAAGGGTAGTTGGACCCATTAGTTGTCTGCTCTCCTCTGAATTACGTCTTACATCACATCATCATGTTTCATGTTTCTTGTTCTGCTCCTGCAGAAGACCACGGGGTATCTCACGATCTTCTCTGTCGTAGATCCTCCGAGAGAACCTCTCAGCCTCTCTCCGTCAGTTCTGCGGTCCTTACTACGGCCTTCCCATCCGCAGGTCCACGAGGCCCGTTTTCTTGGGACTCTGTCTCCACAAATATTGCGTGTTCCTCATGTCGTGTTAGCATGTGGCGGACACTCAGCAGGGTGTCCACAGTTCACCTCAAAGGAGAGATCTCACGGGAGGAATTGCTTGGACCTGCTCTCATTAAACTTCTTCTCTTATGCAGACAAGATAATATTCCATCAACAACTTAGCTCTACTGTTGTGAAGAAACTCTTTGGAAGGAAATTTTTCGCGGGAGACTTTTCGCCGTCCCATGTTAACCATTATCTGTAATTCGATATTCTTCCATGTGGATTCAAATATGGTAGCATATTGTGTCGCCAATGATTTAGCGCAACGTCAAATTATTCGAACATTCTAAAAGTGTTGATTCACTAATATGCCAAATAATGCCGCGAATACCGCTTTTGGACAGATTTTGCTTCTGACCTCATGCTTAAGTATTGTTTATTGACCCATGGTCCTTACCCTGAGCATCATGTAAGTTGATTGCACCTTAAGTATAGTACCCTAGAGTTTTGCACTTTACAATTAAAATAGGATATTCCTGTACTACCTAAGCAGCTAAGATTCAACTGACACGCTTCTCTTAGTTTCTAAAGCTGGTATGTCCCACTGTAATTGATCGAATTGTGTGAATGTATTGTAAATTGCCAGCTAAATTCAATAACTACAATGATTCTGAGCATTTCCTGGCGAAATCGCATATTTGAAGAGCGTAAACGTAGAGCATAAAAACTCTGTGTGACAAGATTTTCCAGCACGTGCCTATGAAGGTGTCCTACTGCAAAAAGCCTGGAATAAGAAAGTACTGAAGCAATTGCAACAATATTACTTTAAGTGGTGGATTGTGAAGAGCTTGGATCCGTATCTCTTCTGGTATAGACATATAACAAAAAATTATAATTCACATACTTTTTTTTTTACCTCCACTCCATCACGTATCGTCATTTATGCATAAAGATCATTGCACTGCTCTGTAGTAAAAGTACGGCACGGCGAGCCAGAACTGTGGTCTTTTCTTGTAAGTCAGTCACTTGACACTTTTTTTTTCCTATTTTGAGAGAAATAATGAGGAGCCTATCCCAGTGATTATTATGAATCCATCCGAATGTTCCGTCGACCACGGAGAGTCACCCTCTGATTCTGCTATCAATTTACTATTTTGTAAAAACTCAAGTTTCAAAGTCTGAGCTCAATACTGCATGACAGGCTACAGTCCCTACCTTGAAATTCCTAATTATCGGCTAAACCCTTTTGTGTGTAAAACAGTTTGATTCCCATTTTATTTCCGTCCGACCAGAGCATTCCTCCGTGCTAAGTGAAGCAGAGTAATTATTAGTCGAGTTGTAAAGGCCTGCGTAACCGTAGTTTGTATTTCAGAATCTCCTTGCCAGTCTTCCATTGAGCACAATTACTATTCTGTGAGCAATCAAGCTTGCCCTGTCGTGGATTCGGTTGAAGAACAAAGTGGAAGAGAAAGGACCATAAGCACAAGGCAGGCCAGGCCAGGAGGAGAATGACTAAAGGATCCATGCCACATAAAAATATACAAGTAATTTAAGTTAGATAACTTTTTTCCGCTTTTCTTGTTTCGGCTCAAACACATATCAACAATGAGATTACCGAAGCAGTAGCAGGTGTGGTTCATTTCATTCCTTTAGTCAGAAAATAAATGATGTTCAATGGAATGATTCTTTTGGGCTGAGCTCGGAAAGGCTTGGGCTCTCTCTCTCTCCCTTTGATTAGTGCTGTAGTGCCCTCGTCGAGTGGCAAGCGAGCCTGAGATGCCGGCGAAGAAATCTCATTTTTCTGGTTCTGGTCACTTTAGCGCAACGAGGGCAGGTGGAGTAGAGGAAAATAGGAGGTTTTAAAAACCACAAAACGTTAAATGTTCCTTGTAGCCTCTCCTAATAGTGGTGACAAAGGAGGCTGTGATCACTCAACTGTCCCTTGAGCAAAAAGTGTTGAGGAAACCGAGCCTTCACCACTGCACCAGAGTGCCTTCATGCGAAGGAATACAAATACGGATGTCCAAAAATCAGTCGTCTGGCTTCAAAAAGCCGCAGTTATGAGCCACGATCGAAACAAGGGAAATTAACCTTTTTCAAAAGCCGTTATGTAATTACATTTTTTCACTTCTTTTTCAGGCGTACTAATTTTTGCGTATTGGTTCCCAAACTGTTTTAGACATGATTTGATCCAAAATTAACAATTTGCATGAGTTTTAGTTTTTTAGAATTTTGATAATTCTTTTTGGACATAGTTTTTTTTCACTATAAGATTCAGAAGCTTAAGCTTTAGTTATGTGACGCTCCCCGTCTACTTGATTCTGCTGGATTCTTGTAAAGCGCTTGCATTTTTCGTAGAACTTATTGCTATGGTAAATAGTGTATCAATGCGGGATACATTGCAGCAGTACCGATTTAACTTATTGCTATAGTAAATAGTGTATCAATGCGGGATACATTGCAGCAGTGCCGATTTCCGATGTATGTGTACCTGTACCTATATCTGCTTATTTTCATGTATAATTTTCTACTATAATCTGTAATCGATAAACAGCATAACTAGCAGAAATCACAGTACGCAGTGAAGAGTTAACAATAGTGATAATGAACCAAAGATTAGATACAAGATCCCAGTCTCCCTGTTGATTTAGGGTAACTTGTTGAATGGGAAGCCTAAGACAGGGTGCGTAGTGGTCATCCAAATCAGATATTTGATCTTTTATTTCCATTGTCCGAGCCAGACCTCTGAATGGTCAGTATTTGGCCAGAAAAGCGGAGGGAAGGAAGGTCCATGTTGACAGAAAATAGAGTCAGCAGGGGGTGTCAAACCACAATAACGCACGCCTTCTTCCCCAAAACTAAAAACCACTGATAGTTCATGATTATAATATTATGTAGCAACAGAGAATGAAATAAAGGCTCTGCTTGGACACAGCGGGACAGCTTTTGGTCTCTATTGAAAACAAGATTCTGGGTTGGAGAGCCTGAACCTCTCGTCAAATGGTCAACTGCTTGTTTAATGGTCAAGCCCGTTTTACTTGCATTTGTTTATTTGTCAATCACATTCGGTTCTTTTCAATACAAGAAGAGGATTATGTACTTTTCATCATAAACCTTAAATACACCAAATCTTAATATTTAAGGAAACAGAAAATGTATTATTTTAAAAACTTTGTACTGTCCATTGACCAGAGAGTCTATAGCTTCTGAATTTGTGTTCCAAGGTTAGCTGCATAGAGATGCACACTTGATTAATGGAAGGAAAAGTTGTATTCAAACTGCAGTATCCATTCCCTGTAATGATAATACAAGAGTGTGAAAACAATGAAGAAGATTACCACTGATAAAGGCGACAAGACGTCTGATTTCTGCTCATTGAGAAGAAAGAAGTTATCGGATGGCCTTTCAAGCCTCTTGAAGACCAGTTGAAGACATTACGGAGCTTAATGAGCTAGTTCAGAAATCCTTGCTCATGATGGTAATCACAAATGACATGGAGTCGGAATGAATATATTAAAACCTCTGCCTCATTTCTCGATTCCAATTGAGATTGGGATTGAAGTAAATATCTGGATAGTCTCAACTAATGACCTCGCAAATGTCCATAATTATTGAGTAATACGTTCCTCCATCATCTCATCACTCCTTGGAACGCACGTCCCTCCGCTCAGAAACACTTAATTTAAGTCTTCTTCGGGATTTGGTCAATAATGGGTTGAGCAAGCTTCAACCGAATGGTCAAAGGACCTGAAATTTGTCTTAAAATTCAAGAATATTTCTACAAAAAATGCAGTTTACTAAAATTTTTGGCTTAGCTTTTGCTGGCCATATGCCTCACGTTTGGCGGTGCTACCTGAGCTTCAACTTCTGAGCATGAGTAGGCAAGGCAGGCCTACAATGGTAAATGCAGCTAGGTATACTACAGATAGTAGAAGTACGGAAGAAAATGTATCAATCTAATGGGTGTCAATGGATTAAGGGATCTTCGTCTTGGCACCCATTCCATGTTCCAAGCTCCCATGTGATAGTCATATACTACACTGTACTTTTCTCAATCACAAATCACAACAGTGTGTTCCGTATAGAAAGCCGGAATTGGAGACCTCGAATCGGGCAGAAGTAGAGATCGAGTAGCATGCAGCCTTCGGTTCGATGTTTAGCGTTCAGCGTTGAGCCATTAGAGACCTGTACGAGACGTTGGCATTGGCATCATAGCATAGATTCCTTCCCTCTTCTTCTGATCCTGATTTATTGTAAAAAGTTTAGCGTAGGCTTCCCACTCACAGATATAGAGTGGGGAATGTATAAAAATTAATTAATTTGGCTTCTGGAGTAAAGTCAAAAGGTATAATGTGTACTAGATACCCGGTATGGACTCCATGGCGGAACTACCTAATTAGTAGAAATTCGCACCGAAGTTCCGAAATAGCCCCGACTAATCCTTAATGGATCTGTATACGGACGGATTTCTCGTCTGGGCTGCGGAAATTCATTGGAAGAAGGGAAGCGAGTGGAAGATTGAGAATCGGGACAGGGAAAAAAAAGTCCCATTTATAGTGAAACAAATGTGAGCCTTCCTTTCCATGGAAAATCATGTTTCGACCATTAGCTCTATGGCTACAATGGTGAAAACTCTGGGAAACTATTTATAGGAATGGGCAGATACGGGCTTTGGGTAGTTCTTGGGCAGAATACGATACATTAAAAGTGACAAGAAAGACGTAAAGTCAAAACATTGGAAATACTTCCAATTCCTGCAATATATGGCTCTGCAATAAGGAACATTTGTGTTTGATCTCGGGACTATTTTTGGACTTTCTTCTCCAGATTAATCAGGAGCGTCCAGTAAATTCAGTTTTCAGCATAGACGGTGGTAGGCCTGCTTCTTTCAAACGTCTCAGCTGCGCACAGACAATAGACAGTCTCAAGTTTCCATCAGCCAGTACATTTGGTACTTTTCGATTAAATGTATTTCCCGTTTGACCCAAATTAATTAGGCGTTCTAGAGTATTTATAACCAGTTATTTTCGGTAGATCTTTCCATCTATTGTATTTGGTAAACCACTTTAAGCATCAATTTGAGACAAAATCGACTGCAATAGCAACCGAAACAGAAATCAATTATTGAGCTTAAAGCCTAAACATGTTTTAAACTTCAACGCACAAATAACCGGACTTAATACTTCTGCACCGCATGCATGTATACATGTATGTGAATGTATTTATATACCTGTGCGCGCGTACGTGTTTGTACGTGTTGTAATTTCCCAATTCACTCAAGATCCTATTGTAGTTTTAGTGCTTTGCGCTAGTGTGGGGGTTGCTAGTTACACAGTGCTATTCACGACAAACTTGTCAGGATCTTATCTTTCAGGCAGAAGGGTTTTACGGACTGAAACTTATTGTGTTTATTGTATTCGGGTTTTGTTTTGCTTTCAAACTGGCATGTGGCTGTATCAAGCACTCAGAAAAAGGCGCAGTGAATGTGACAGTATCATTCGCAAAGCCGATGAGCTTCTCCCGTAAGGACAAGACAATTGCCGTGAGCAGCACTGTATATATATATATGGTTTGGCTAGGTTAGGTTAAGGCATGCGTAAAGTGCATATGCACTATTTACTACAGAAGAAACACTACGCATGAAACACGAAATTAGAACTTTCGGTTCTTCATAGCCGAGAGCCCAGAGGGAATTGATTGTAATGAATGCAAAGGGAAGAATGAGACGCTCTGCAGGAGGTTAATTGATATGATTGGGATCTTCCTAGTCTAAAATGCAATATGCGAACGCAGTCTCCTTTAAAATGTATGCATTAAGTACGTGTGAAGTGGGGAAGGCCTTTTGCTTGAGTGATGACAGTCTTGATTATCTCTCATTTCAATCTCGATTGACATTTGAGAGGGATTATGGATTCGTCTTGCACATTTACCTGTGGACATTTACCTGTGGGTTAGGCGGCTAATTAATAGATACAGTCGTAAAAGTCTGATGCATAAAGTAGGTTGAAATTTTATGTTAATTATATGCGCGTCCGCGTCCGCATGTTATCCCTGGTGTTTCATAATGAGCATCTAAACCGGTTATTTGTATCATTCTATTAAAAAAAAGTCATTGTAGTTGAGCGCAATTATACATAGTTGTAGGCACCTTAAGATGCTCGGAAATATATTTTACCCCCTAATGCCCTTATTGAAGCGCGGTTTTTGCGTCGTTCTCAGGACATTGAGAACTCTCCAATCTGACCCAATTTGCTCTGCAGATTCCCAATTTATGTATACTTTAAGCACGATTGACGGGTCAAACGTCAAAACTGATCCTAATGCCCGGCAGAGTGCAGCAAGGTGTTTTACTCATCAATCCCGTCATTTGGTGTACTGCAGGACATAGTTCGGTTACCCAGAACCGGAATGATACAAGTTTGAATTCTCGAAAGATTTTGTAAAATTCGCCACAAAGAAAGGGTAGAATTACTTAGCTTTGATTCAATCCTATCTCTATTTTGCAAGTACTTTCCAACTCGGTACTAATTTTTGGGGAAAAACCATGGGAAATCGCAGTAAACAACGCCGCAGTAAGAAATACCAACTAATTAAGTCTAATAGCATTTTAGCACAATCCATATGATTCCATCCTTCCAATTGTGCTAGTCTAAAATTATTTGCAAATTCGCCAATGAACCGTAGAAGCATGAACCTCGTACAGCAAACATTTACCAAGAGTAAAAATACAGTACAGAGCTTCAGACCTAAGAAGCAGCAACTCATCCTAAAATCAGAACGCTTTCCGTTTTAACGCCGAATTTCCTCACCTGTCGATGAAGAAGGCTGAGGCTGGGATAAGCTAATGAAAGGCGGTAGCGTGTCATTTGAAGCATCGCAAAACAAAGTAAGTAGTGGTCTTTTCATGCCTAATATATTTTTCTAGGAGTGGCTCTGCCTATTTCAGCATATTATCTGTAACGATTCTGTATAGGACATAAAATGTGTAGTTACCCGTCACGCATTTAGCGATTCGTATATGCCTAGGTGGCTACGAAAAATACATTCCTACCTGCCCTGTGCTACACTCTGCGAGTTTTAGGAAGGCTTTGATCTTCATTTTGTTTTACAATACACCCAACCTGCTCCTGTAATGTAGTAATAAAATCATGTTTGGTTTGGATTTAGATAAATGATGTTTGCTTACAAGCAAATTAGGCACTTTGGCTTTTATCACGTAGTTCATGTCCATATAAACCAGTTTTCAGTTTCAATTCAAATGGAGCTAATTGAGTACTCAATCATTCCCGAGTGTGTAAACATTACAAAGATTTGTTTATTCAGATCAAAGGAAGGGGTTATAGGTGTAGCAGGCTTTTGAAATGTCTTAATTTATATGTAACTTTATGAAAATCCAGTTTTTTAAGCAACCTAGAGCTCTTCAACCTGTTGATTGAGCGGCTAAACTAGCCAAATGCATGGAATCCGTAATTTTCCTTAAAAAGCTCAAGTTTTGTATCGAAGAGTAAGCCGAATGGGAGAAGGAATAAACCGTTAAATCTGAAAAATGCGTATTGTGCCACTCGGTTCCCCTAGCCAAGTCCATTGAGCCCCATGATGACTGGTCATAACATTTGATACTTAATCTCCCTCTGTAGTATTATTAGTACATAGTGCTGGAAAGAAAATAAGTCGGCCGTAGGTTCCACAATGCATGGACAATGCACATGTGTGCCCATGAAACACTCATACAACACAGAGCACTACGGCGTTTACCTCTACGAGGCTGGGGAGACCAAAATGGATCATTTTTCACCTCAAAAACATTTCGCTCGAGTGATCCGTTTAAATATTTCTCATGTGAGGCTTTAGAGTTATCATATTGGAGATTTGGTGTATACAATCCGAGACTCCTGCCTGATCGGAAGAATATGTTTGTATTATGAAATCTACGGGAGGGTCCTTTTTCATCTCGACCAAGCCAACGTTCCTTGGGACACCGTTCCAGCCTTTTGTTCCCTTTGAACAGGAATCTCTTCAGACGCATCTCATCTTACTAAGTCTCTTCTCGTTTCTGAGCTCTTCACCAAGCCTAAATCCGGATTTCCTGAAGTTCACTCCAAACGTTTAGGACAAATTCACAATTCTCTGCCGCATAAGGGTCAGTTATGTTTGTGTACATTTTCTGGCCAGTTTCGCATACCAAAAGGATCGGGTGATACTTCAGGAGTCCACCGTACTTCGGAAGAACGCATCCTGGTCAACTGGCCAACTCGACATGATTAGCTTTGAATAAGCTTAGTAATAAAAATTAACTGCTGCACGCATTGATGCATCTTGATATATTCTAAAGGTATTCTTAGGTGTAAACAAATACTTCCATGTCACAACTGCGACCATTAACAGCAAAGTTCAGTTGTTCAAACCTAACCTAATCTAGCTTGACATAACTTAGCTAACTATATAAGCTTACCTGGCCAAAAACAACAACCTATTTACGCCTTGTTTTTAAATGTTTTCACGGTTATTGTTTTTGCGACTATGACGTGCTTCCTGGCGAATCGTCAGCAAAAATGGAAAGCAAAAATACGAGACGAATGTATTTTTATATTTCTGCCCAGACATGAATGCGTAGGAACGGAGCCCATTGTACGTGTGTATTATAGTCAAAGTATGTCTGTATGTCCTATTGTTGTGCCTGTATTAAAAACCTTCAAACGTTGGCTTACTTTACCTGTTTATCTGTTTTATCTCCTTTCACAGTCAGCATCATCCTCACATTAACATTCTGGGGTCAAAATTACCATTTGTTTGTGAAGAAAATGAGCAAATAGAAATTGTCTCAGTATGCGGCTCTTTCCAACAAACTCAAACTACTTTGGAGAAGCTGGGATCGTGCGAGGATGATACAGAAGCATTGCACTCAAATAAATGACAGCTTTGAGGGTGATCCATATTATTTCTCCACCTTTCAGGCTCTCCATGATACCTGTCCGTCTCTGCTTACACCAGAAGGGCATTATGGAAACTCCATGTCCGGCACTACGAGTCTGTCCGTTAAACTGGACGCGGTTATGTTTTTCATACTAGAAATGTTCATAAATAGTTAAATTATCACACAAATATTACCTGGGTGGGTAGTGCAGTATTTACCCACGTAAAATATGCCGTGGAGTTTAATACAATTCGAAATTCAAAATTTTTCGGGTAAACACTGTATAACAGGTATAGGTTTACGCTTGCAGTGAATTTATGTAGTAAATTATAATGACAGCAAAATGATTTAATAGCAAGGTTAGTTTATTAGAATATAGTTGGGTTAGGTTAGGTTTGCCATAATTTTTAAGTAACTAAACCTCATTTTAAAATTATTTTGCGGTTATTGTTTTCGCGGTTAGGACATAGAAGCTTTAGTTCGACCAATTCACTTAGTATGGCTGCTTCATGGACTGCTAGTAACAAATTCTGGAACAACCGAATTTGTCGAGAAATAGGCCAACAAAACGAGAAAACGACTAAACCATCTACCTGTCTGAATCAGAGTATAGAAATTTTATGTTGGCCAGTTACAGGGCTCGTGCTTCCGCAGGCAAGTTATTTCATCAATCCCTGCTCCTCACCTCACAGTAGTTTCAATTCATAGTCATAATGTATTCCATTGCTGCCAACCGCCGATGAAGGCCCTGTGAGGATGATGATGATGGTGTGAATGTGAATAAAAGGCAAGTATGTGATGTGCTGTGGAAAGAGTTCTTAACTGGGTTGCTCTTGGAATTCTATAAATACTAGGCCGCCTTAACGCCTTCCACTAATTCAAAAGGATCTGACACTATCGCTCGCCTTCCACTCGAATCACACAGTCCATCTCTATAGGCATTGACGGGGATTTAAATACGGATTGTATCTATGCAAACTAAATGCACAGTCTACATTTTATTATGCTCGGATTTGAATTTCAAATATGAGGTAAACGTCCCGTAAACTAAAACAGAGCTTAACTTGACTTCAATTTAAAGAACTTTGGCTTACGTGGTTGGGACGAAGTATTGAGAATGGTTTCAACTTTTACAAAGGATGTTCTGAGACAAATTCCTCATAGTTCAGAAATACGGAATATTAGAGTAAGCTTATACCTACGACATAACCTGGGATTTAACTTGAAGTCACTCACCTAGCCATTGTCACTGTTTGTCTTTGAAAACTTCTAAACAACGCATAACGCACAGACACGTTTGAAGCCTGATCTGTTGGTGCATTGTTTTGCGGCCTGAGTTCACATCACACAATCCACAAGTTGTTCACATCAATATTTTGAGGAATCTTTACTTTTCCTTGTTGCGTTCTATGCGGCTATACTTACTCCACTTGTGCTTGACACACTACAATACAGAGACGGGAGTAAACGGAAAAGCATCTCGTGGAGTAGTGCGAAAATTCGTCATGTACGAGAAGACTACGATCCAGGAATATCAAGCTAGGCTTAGCATCCTAGAGTATAACAGCTGTAATGTTAATCTATGTGTTTTTGTCTGTATATTTGTCCTATTTTGAAGTTTGGTAAATAATTCTAAGCTTCAAGGTGACGCCTAGCCTAACCTAAACAAGATTTTACCGTTAACGGGCTTAATAATTCGGCGCTGCTGATTGTTTGTATGAAATTCGGTCAAGTGACCCATGATTTATTCCAGACTCATTGCCTTGCACTGATTCGTGGACTGCTAGTTCCCTGCATGCACCTTTCCACAGAAGTATGATTATTATGGTGATGAGTTATCATTAGTCATAAAGAAAGCAGGTAAGAATGGAAGTAAAAAAAGGAGCTTGGTAGATTTTAATAATGCTCAAGTCCGCACGTACTTAGCATTAACTTAGTATACACGTGAGACAAAGTATTATGACGATCCTGCTAAGCACTTTTTTTGGGTCCACCGAGACGCATCATTAATAAACATAAGTCCCTCGAAGAGTGGAGGGAACTTTGGGTTGTTTGAGTTTGAAAACGACTGTCCAGGAATACTAATTAAAGTCCATTAAAACCAGAGACTCTGGCTTCCCTCTTATCTGGGCTCCCAACGAGTGGAAATACCATGAATCTGGGAAACTGACTTCTTCTGGTGTCATGCTACACGTGACGAAATGTTCTAAACGGATCCATGTAAGTTGATGGTAAGCTGACCAGGAAACATAACGACACATTACTCGGCATGTCTGTGCGGTCGAGTGTAGAAGGGGGGAAATTCATGTTCAGGAATAGAAAAATCATTTTTCAATTTTCAAAATATTTCAATTTCAAAGGGTCGGGATGCCGAGTCATAAATAATGTTGGTTTAGGTTCAGGAAGGTTCCCAGTTCCGGAATGTCCTTTCGGGTATCGGGATTTTTTACTCATTTTTTGTCTATCTGGTCCCTTGATGACGCCCGGGCGTACAGTCCACAAACCTACATCTGTAATATTTATGATGATGTCCACACGACAGCTTTGTAGGTTTCCTAATGTATTGCTACACATTTCCTCCGGGTTTTTTTAGGCGGAGAAGGTTGAAGACTTTGACCGTTTTGGTCCACAAGATCGTGAGAGGGTTTGAAATATGGAATCAAAACACTTGTGACGGCGAGCCTGCTTCCTCTCCCCTTCTCCGTTATTAAGGTTTCACGAAAAAGTGGCCTGCAGAAAAGTACTGGTCAAATGTTCCGGATACAAAATGTATGGCAAATAAGCTTACGACGAAACAGTTCCCTCGAATAAGTTTGTCTAATTGAAATAATTTTAGGAAACCTAACATACTTTACTATAAGAAGCTCAATCTAATGACACTGTATCTAACCTAGCTACATACCTGACCAAAATGTACATAGTATTAATATCAACGTGTAACGTAGAGTTTTTCGGAGAATGTTTTCGATGTAACCTTTCCGTCATCCCATGTTAAACGGTAGAGCATATTCATAATTCCTCAATACATACAATCTTATGCCTTAACTTCCCTGCTTGTTTTCCCATGGTCACTTCAACGACTTGAAGCTACTAAAATCATGTATTTCTGTCATGGGAAAGAAATCCTGAGCGATCAGCCTAGTTAGTACGAATGGGATCGAATCACATGTACAAAACATGTAAGTCAATATTTTATAGGCCCACAATGAACGTAAAAATGTAAGATTTATTGTTTCAAGATCCAGTGTCAAAATTACCATTGTACGTTTGATTAAATTTCTTGACTTGATAGGCAACGTAATAGAAGCATGGTATCATTTTATTACATTTTATCGTCGCACAATTCCAAATGAAGGTGATTAAAATTGTTGCTAAATCTTCTGCTCATGCCTAATTACGCACCATATGCCTTCAACTGTTCATGGACATCTTAGCAGAGGTCAAATTATTTGATACAAAGTATTTGGGATGACAGGATATGGAAGAAGTTGTGAATGAAATTGACATGAGTCAAAGCTGAGAAGCCTTCAGTTTACAAACTTCATACATTTCCACTTCACCACACTTTAGGACTTCTATTACGCCTATTCTTGCAAAATACTCAGACACTACTGATGAGCGGAATTCAATTTTTTTATATTTTCTGCTTTGTATATAAGTTCTCGTGTCAGCAGCAGGGCGTGAGTAGCACTACAAAGTCCACTCACGTCACGTCGTCACCTCAAACAAGCCTCATGCTAATACATTAATTACACTGTAATAACAATTATTGTTATTATTACTACAGTATTCAGTTTTCATCAGGACCCAAAATGACCCTGTCAGCATGCGAGAGCGAATGGTGCCACGGGAGGAATGGAGCTCCAAACAAAACAATACAGATTATTTCCCTAGAACACGACTTGACTCTGCCTCTCATCGTCCGCTCCCATCAGCTCGACCCGTACCACAAGAAAATTGAGACAAGATTTTGAGATGCTCTCAGGGCATTGGCTCACCAAGCTTTTACTCGTATTGTCGTATTGTTCGTCTAGGTAAACGGGAATTCTGAAACTATGTTTAACGACGGAAGGACTTGGGTTGAGGCCTGTGAGCAATTGTAATTGTCATCTAGCAGCCAGTAGTCGCACCGTGGTTAGGTAGCTCATGCCATTCCACCAAAGCCCACAATTTATGTATAGAGTCCATGCATGTTAATATTATTCTTACGACTTTTTTTTATAACAATGGCTATTTCTTCCCATTCTTCCTGCAGATTCGCGTCTGTTGCGGGTTCTGCTGGGCATTCTCATTCTTTCCTATTTGTATGCCACTTTTCCGTGTAGGACTGATCTTGAGCTCAAATTAAAATAGTATGACTAAACCCGTAGCATTACATCTATTTCATGTGAGCATAATCAGCGTTGCTAATGAGCTCTACCACCGTGTAATAATTTAATAAGTAGCTCTCATGTCACACAAGAACGGGGCAGGCCGTCCGAACCATTCGATAACTCTTAATAATTCGATAATTCAGCCATGCTAAATCTAAAATAGTGGAATATCCTATCTACACGTTGAATTTACTACTCGCATAGTTGGAGTTGAATTTTTAATTCAAAATCATGATTTCTGGTAAAAATTAACACACTACAATATGTATTTTAAATTCATTTGTTTTTCCGGCTAGCATTGAAATGCAAAAGCAAAAGCATTGCATATTACAAGTCAGATCTGAATTCTGGCCTGTGAGCAATATTTGAACCAATTGGTCAAATACTGCTGAAAAAACAGCTCAATCGCTCCTCAAGCTTTGTACATACATATAAGTTCATTAGATATAGTAACCATAAGCAATTTGAAAGTATCCAAAGTCAAATGGCATTTGGGAGAGATGCTGATGAGGGCCAAGCAGGTCTCTCCAAAGCTCTGACGCTCTGTTTCTGCTGAATAATAGATGTGGACGATATATTGATCGTAAAATATTAATACAGGTGGTTTGGTGTTATGCCCGCATATTTAAAGAATAGCGTATTTCCACTCCTCTTGTGTCTGTAATGTCCTTTTTATACGATTCCTCGAAACGGGGACGACATGTGTTGTAGTGGATGAGAAAGTTTTATTAGAAATCTTGTTCTATTCACATCCAGCTCTGGTCTTCCATGTTTCCAGCAACTCTTGCGTCAACATAGGCCGAGCCAGGTAAGAGAATGGGAAGACCATTGCTGAATTACATTTACGTTTATTGATGGTTTTCGAGTCTGGTCTGCCACTCGGAAGCCTTTCATAGCCAAGTAAATGAACCATTTATTAGCAAATGGCTTGGATGACGAGGCTAGGGATATTAGGATGAAATAAGGTCGATTTCAAAATCATTCTCATTTAAATATTTGGAATTTCTCCTCCAACCTGTGTGCACAGGATGACAGAGGCAGGGGATTTCTATTTCCTAATACTTGGGCTCCAATCTCTATTATTCACGACTACTGCTCCATGTCAAACGTATCCACGTAGGAACGGCCAAAAAACAATCACTCGGAAAAGTTAGCTGCGAAAAGTTTCCCCGAAAATTTCCCTTCTTACCCTATGAGCTCAACCTGAAAATTTCGGATGGTTACGTTCATTTGGATTTTTCTAGGCTAGCGTGGCATTGGGTCGGCTTTCAGTTAGTCCAGTTAGGCTTTAATCTGGCAAAAATTTTGGAGTGAACTTTGTGGCAGGGAATTTTTTCGTGAACCGGCCTGCGTATTCATTTTAATAATTTCAGAGTCCATTATTCTGTGTATTATCCAGTAGCTCAGTTGTTGTAGTGGTTGTTCCACGGTCTCATTATCACTCATCCATTTCTCCTTGATGAGACGGTGGAGTTTGAATACGAAATTAGGCCCAACAAATCAATGTACCAACCTCATACTATGTTATGACCTCTCACTAATAGTTACCAACATCTAATTATCAGGCACATATTAGATATTAGTAAAAAAAAACATGATAACCACACCAACCATTAGTTTCACCTTTTGGGGTAAATAGATGGAACTAGATCATTGCTGAGGGATTGGATTTTAGTACAAAGCCCAGTACAATCAAGAGTACTCACTATGTCGTAGTTAACTTTGTCCTGCTTAAGGTGACACATTATATCCATGTAATAAATCTGTGGAAAGACCTTCGAAATAAAGCATCGCCAGAAGCTGGGTTTTTTTTTACGACGCCGTCTTAGTTAAGTGTGTTTTCTGCGGAGTTTTATGCTCCGGTTGTAACACTACTGTAATTCACCTGTGCTCCTCTGCAAGTATCGATTCTGTTGATTCAGCTAAATTCTAAAATACTAACTGCCAATATAATTTTAATGCTTAGCCATTCATAATTTGCCCCTTCACATCCTAAATACGTATGCAGATACGAACGTGTTATGAGCAATATTATTACCACTTCGTCTTGGTAATGTGAAGCTGCTGCAATTGGGGTTGGAGGGACTTCAATAATGTTTATTTGTATTTGACGTATTAGCAACATTTTGTGAGTGTCCCTGACGCATCATACATGATAATTCTACATGCGTGCATTGAAGTATTCCTAGTAACGATGTCTTGATGTGGCAGTAGGCGAAACTTAAAGCTTAATTATGCTCGTATTTTCATCATTACTCAATGTATACAATACATTTATGTGCAACAATGTAAACCTGTAAACAGTTGTTTATTCGCCTTATTCAAATATCAGGTTTACATTTTGCATTCATTTTTGGGTTTATGCAAAAATAGTATACCCATAAAAATGAAAGCTATGCCGTGATTTTCTATGCATGGAATCCAGCATATTTTACAAGACATGCCAATAAACTAGAATTGGTTTCCGGCCTAATGGAGTTGTCACATCAATAATGCATTTAATTCGCAAAGTGGACTAGAGAAGATGCAACCAAGATATCCAACAGGTTTAAAATATTTAAGCAGTATTCATTGCATATTGCATACAGTTTCAATCCTAGAATATAGCCAGTTTAGTGTCAACTCTGTCACTCTATGTCTGAGGTATTGAAGTTTGGTAAACAGTCCATACGTCAATGTTAAACATGGTGTCTCTGATAGGTGATCGGTTAGATTAGCAAACGTTTGCGTGAGCTATTGCTTGAGTGCATAAACATAAAATTTAATTTTTTGTCGATTTCTAAGTTTTTTTTGTGAATTTTGTAACTACATTTTTTTGTCAGTATTGATTTAAAAATGTCAAATAAGGCATGTGTTCCTCATTTTGCTTCTTTTTATGTAGCGAATTCTGACAAATCTGAGAGGAATCAAAAAAGTAGTTCGTGAATCATGTAACAGAATTTATTTTAGCCATTTCAGTTTTTGCAAATCTAACCCTGGGTCCTCTCATAGTAACATATACAGGGATAAATTATTGAACTTAAACATGTTTCTTATCTATAGCAGTGTATTAAGAGGCAAATTGATTCTGCAATGTAACATTATCTGTGTATGAAATTCCTTTAATTGCCGCATCATTCTGGTACAGGCTCAGTGCGTTGCACTGATTCATGGGTCGCTTGTAGAAATTAACATTGTCAGCATCAAAGACAGAGCCGCTATTCTTACTCATCTCAGATCAAGCGTGTATTCTGGTGGATATGTAAAATGTGAGCATTTGTAGCTCTATTTGAACTCATGTGTGCTATATGCCAGATATTACTCAATATCTCGTGAGCCGAGTCAAGGTGGTTATTACATTAGGTTGTTTTCCTTACACCACTTTGGTGTTCAAGTATAGACTCAAGTCTCAAGTCAGTGTAACTTTTTTTTTCATTTAATATTATTTTTTGACTCGTTTGAAAAAGTTTAAACCCGTTAAGTTCCACGGGCCATTACACTGCGTGCTCAGAACTTACTTTTCCCCTTCCGTACAAGCCGAGATCCAAGAAGAGGCGAACATGAAACCTTTTGTAATAAGTCTTAAAAAACTGGGACTTTTTTTTCTGCTCTTTCTCTCTTGTTCTTGGGAGAACATTGCCATTTTAGCCACTAGTTGCATTTTGTAGTCGTCGTGCTAAATCAAGTGCAACAGGACTATAAGCAATTTGTTTCTTCTCTCGGCTCTTCTGCCAGCTACTTACGCTCACAATTCGGAATTTCCGTTCCTCAGTCCCAGTGCTCTATGAGGGAAGGTGCTGATTCAATGGGTTTGGACAGGCTCGGCTGCACAAGCCACAATAACATTTAAAAAGAGTTTAAATATTAGGAAGATGAGATGTTTCCCCTCATTAAAACTTTGTACCCTGTCGACTAAAGTTCAAGAACCAGGCAATGTAGTAATGGAATCACTCTGCGTATTTATCGAGACGCTGGGTTTGAATTAATAAGATCTGATTGAGACGGCTCCACTCTCACTGACCCCTTGTTTTGACTCAAAAGTATAATTTCAAATTCCAGATTGTACAAAAAAACGGAGACGATTCAGAGCGAAGGGTCTGCTAATAATTATGAATGGGTTTGACGTGTAGGCAGGCAGACTAAACGCCGTTCCTCCTGCCTATACTTAGCCATTGTCATCCGCTAGCAAGTAACTTAATCATTGTAATTAGTTCCTCGAGGATTTATTGCACCACTTTGCGTGGAGCAGGACCGTCAGCTTTGAATTCTCCTAATATGTATGCACACAGGCACATTTATAGCACAGCCTCGGACTGGGAGGTCTGGCTGACTCCTTTTTTTTTTGTTTCAACTATGCAAAAAATAAATAAATAAAGCGGAGAGACGCGAGGTTTATGGGAGAAAAAGCTTAAAAGTCCATCAAGTTTGAGGAAACAAGTGTGCAAAAATTTACCTGTATAAAAGAATTAAAATAAAATAAAACCGTAAGTCTTAAAATAAGGAAATGAGGTAGTGGAGCTTGTGGAGGAGTTGCTTATGGAGAACACAGCGACAGAACAGAACAGAAACAAGCTAAAAATTCGGTTCGGTTCTATGAAAAGTTTCCTCCAATAATTTCCCTCGTAAAAATTTATTTGACCAGATTTGTTTAATTTTAGTTCTCAGAAATTCAAATCAATGACAGAATATCTAACCTAGCCTAACCTAATTACACGTCACCAACTTCTAAGGGAATTTCTTCGGTGGAATCCTTTGGAGGGAATTTTTTCGCATTGGGTTTTTTTTGTAGAGAATTTTTTTGAGGGAACTTTTTCGTAGAATTTGTTTGTAGAGATACTTGGCCGAACCTTCTTGGAAGCCAGAAGCTCTGCTTTTAGAATCGACAGAGGACAAATATTTTATTCCACCTATTTTTTTCTAAACTCATTAAAATTCAAAATTACAGAGAAGGAATTCATTCAAAACAGGATCATGATCATGATAGTAGTAATTCTGGGGACGTATATATAGTAAAACTCAAAGAGTGTATTTTTTTTATTTAAAAGTGTTATTGACTTTTCCATTGTCTTCGTAGTTTCTTCAATCCTGACTTGTAAAAAATCCACCGTTCATTCATGCCAGTGCATAGTAATTTTTATTTCTTTTTATTGTTTGGAGCTGATGAGGTACAAGTGAACTGGTAAGGGAGTTTATGATAGCTTTGCTTACAGGGGAGAAGGAACTGTATTGTTCAGGAGTTTCAGGAGTGCCTTATTTTCAGTGGTAGTAGTAGGTGCACTTTGCACTATTCAAGCCCAAAGTCTACCAAAAATCATGATGCGGTGCCTCCGCCTCGAATTCAAGCCGAGGAGGCAAGGAACTCTTCCTTTTTTGTATCCATAACACGCCTGAGCCTACCAAGTGTTTATGACTGAACAGTTAAGAATACCAACTTCCTGTCATGTATCTAATTCCCGATTATTATGATCAAATTGTACTGTACTTTTCATAATTTCCAGGTAGCCATAGCCAGAGCATTATGAAATTATCATTGGACAGGCGGGCGTAGTAGTAGTAGGTGGATTGAAGGCTTGAGTCCAAAAGTTCCTCTTTGATCTGCTGGATGGCTTTGTGTGTTCTTTTCCCCGAAATCCGGATTCAAAACTCGGAATTTTTGCATAAGGGTGGAAGCCCACATCGAAGGCCTGACGCGGGAGGATTGCGCGCTGACTTGAGTGTGTAAGTCAGAGGGAGAGGGGAAAAAGTGGACGGACTGTCCGGACCTGGTCATCATCATTGGACCTTTTCACACGCCCTTCGGCCGGACTAGAGTCCAAGCGAGAGATTGGGAGGCAAAAAAAAACTCGGAGTTTTCCAATTCCATGCGCTTTGGCCGTCTGGTTGAGAGCGAGAGAAAACCCGGGTTCGGGCTGCTCAGTCTGACTGTTGTGGACCTTGGCTTGGGTTGCCTGAGAGAGCCGGGTCTTGTAAAAAAGGACGGGTTGTCCAAGAGGAGAGTGTCAGTGAGAGACTCGGAGCGAGTCAGTCCTCAGCTTCTTCCCGCAATTAGGAGCCAAAGGCAAGTGAACGTCTTCTGAGCCCATTAGTCCACCTAAGGGTACATTACGTACTTTTTAATAGCTCCGGCCTGGCCTAAGCTCCTCGGCTGAGTCAGAGCCCGTGCTTGTCTGCATACTGGCCTGGCCATCTCCACACTCATTCTTCTCAGAGTCCCTTTGCTTGGTGAGGAAGGAAGACGGTTTTTGGGCCGTGATCAGTTGAGCAGCAGCCGCTCTGCTACGAGCAGCCTAGCCCGAACCCTCACTCCTCCGGCTCAGACCTTGTCAGCCCAGCTCAGGACAATACAATAGGGATTCCAGTGCAGAGAAGGACTAGCCATCGCCTGCCTGGCCCCTCGTCCGCCTTTCACTTCTTCCTCCATTCGAAAGTTTGGAACAATAGAACCTGGACGGACCCAAGGAGTCACAAGTGAATGAGCGTTTCTTATTTTCCATTTGGGCGTCTCTATGGACTATTGTGGAGTATTACTAAAAAAGTTATTGTGGTCTAATCTCTTTGTCTTACACGAGCCGAAATGGGCCACTCGGACCCATTAACCACTTGCCGCTAAACTCTAATTACACATTGTACAATTATTCTGAGCCAAAGTTTGACCTCGACTCGAGTACGGCGTAGAAGTGGGAGACTCTTACGCGGCTCAGTTCCACCCAGTGCTTTTTGACACTCACGTCAAAACGGGATTCTTTTTCCTATTCTGGACATTAGTGCTCCTTTAACTTTCTCTCCAGTTTTCTCTGTTGGCGTCCAAGATGAGGCGTGCTTCTTGGTCAGCGCTACAATGACGGGAAGGTCCGCATAAGTTGAACACATCAGTGGCCAGTCAGACTCTCCGTCCCATAAGCCCCTTAAACTCTCCGTAGGAACAATTGAAAACGTTTGGATCTTGAATTGACTCTGAGTGGATTCTCTTCCAGAGCGGAAGGGAACCCAAGTCCATTGCCAAGATGAGAATTAAAATGCCAGCCGTCAGAATTGCACAAGGTATGTACGGAATAATATTATTTCTAAAAACAGAGCCTGCGTCTCCATTGAGCCATTTTTTCTCACCGTCATCAAAGGGGTTTTAAGAATATTTGTACAATACAATACAGTTACAGTTTTTTTTAAGTGAAGGGACAAGCATTCATAAAAAAATGAGAGTAATGCGTATGAAGAGCATAAGAAATTATAAGGGTTCTTGCATAAATTTATTCATGTTACAAGTCAGAAGCGTTGAAAAAAAAACCTTGGACACATCTTTCATCTCTATATAAAAAAATACCGAGTGGAGCCCTTGAAATGATTAGGACAAGGACTAGGCTAAGGAAAAAAACCGGGCCTGGAACGAAATGCTTTTTTGCATCCTTCATTCAATTAGCATAATAAAAGAAGTTCTCCAATGTATCCAAACTGTTTAAGCTCACTCTGATAAACTATATTCCACTTTTTTTTTGTTCTACCCGAATTTTTCCTGGGAACCCGAAAAAAAGGAAGAAGGGGCCTCCAAAGGTCTGGGAGATAGGAATCGGTACAAGAAGTTTTTTTTTTTTGGTTCAGGGTTCGCTAGGGAAAGAAAGGTTATTCAAATATGTAAATCAAATTGCATATTTTTATTTTCACGTTCCGAGCTGGGAAACTACCTGTGTCCCAATAATTGAATGCCTGTGAACTCTATACAGTGCTTCTCAAGTTTTCACATGCAACTGCTCAGTGTGTACTTAGGGTTCGTATATGTGGAGAAGAAGAAAAAAACTAAAATATGCAACGGTCAAGAATAAACTTGGCTCGCTTAATTGAGGACAACAATGAACGTAACAGATGCAGAGGAAGTGCAATATAATGATAGACTTTCCTTCGGTTTCTTCTTCAATTTACTTCCTTTTGTCCGTTGACTTCTTAGCTGAAAAAAAAAACATTTCGTAGTTGACGTTGACTCATCCGGTCCTTGTGCCGGAATAGAACCATTCTTGTCAGTTTGGAGAAAAAAAAGGAGTCAAGGATTTGTTTATGTATTCCATATTTGACATCCAAACCTCGCTTCCTTCTCAATTAACTTTAGATTCTCTTCATTTTAAATTTCAACTTTTGAAAGAGATCCATTTGGAGACTTCGAGTGTCAGGTTTATGAGGTTTGGGGTCAGAAGGGTTAGGAGACGGAGCTGTAGTGCTCGTTCCTTTACAGGAAGTTGGAATTGTAAGCCAGGCTGGAGGGTGGTCAGAGAGCAATTGGAATCCCTTCCAGATCACCACCTTAGTCTGTTTCCTGGCAAGGAATCTGATTCAATTCTTACAATCTTAACTTATAGCGAGCTGAATTATTCCGTATTGTATGCATGTATCCGTGTATCAGTCTCAAACTTTTTCTTCGTCTCCTGATTGGTTAATATCTGAATTTGAATTCACAAAGCGAGAAAATGTATCAACTATAAATAAAAACTTTGTATGCATTTATGTTATGCAACATGTTACGCAACTTTAAATATTTTCGTTATTCTTCAGGGCTAGGGCTAAGATTTGTAATTAACTAGCGGAGCTCCACAGACCAGTGCTTGGCACTGATTCATAGACCCGCTAGTGCAACCATACGCCTCTTGACTAACCTTAACCTGCCCATTCAAACGTGCATTTTTCTATTTTCTAATGCTACCCACTGTTTTTTTTCTGTTGGCCACCGCCACCACTTTGCATACTGCGTTCTGCGTTCAACTTGACTATAAAAATCCAGTCCACGTACACAGAGTCCATTGAGGCGGTCCTCCCTTCAGAAAAGTAGTAATAAAGGGAGTTCTATTAATGCAGAAGTGCGTACGAGGACTTTGGGAACAGAGTCTGGACTACTCGTACATGTACATGCTACTCAACAATAGAATAAAACAAAAAATTAGCATGAGGAGCTGTAATAATACACAATATTATTCCCTCGCCTGTCCCTCTCCATACGCTCTCCGTCCACAAGGTGGTGGAAAAGAGGTGGGCTATTTTTTAATCCATCTGGATCTGGTATTGAAGTCGTGGCGTCAGCACAAGTGGACAGGAAGGGGTCTGACCCTTCCTCTGCAGCTACACCGAACAGGTCGTTGGGAACAAGTTTTTGAAACGGTCAAAACATTTCTCTCTCCTCAGCCCCGAACTTGATTAGTCTGTTTTAAGGAATAGGGCACACGTGCCGGATTAGAAGAGAGGCCCTAGACCCAGGCACACACTCTGTACACGAGTCTGGGGAAGCGATAGAAGTTGTAGTATGAAAATGTATGCATCCCTCATCATTACACGTACTCCTAGTATTTATCAGCTGAATAAACTTAAGTCCAGTTTCATATTATTTGTTCCCCAATCACTTGCCTCCATGTCCTTTTCCTATAATGCTTTTTTTGGAGGTTTCCTATGAAAGAATGGTTTGAATATTCCAATCCTCATCCTCTCCACTTCCTACAGGAGGAGGAACAGGCTTTGCTCTGGAATAAATTTAGACCCGCACTCACTGGCCCTACCAGAACCAAACAGACAGACCAGGGAGCACAGAAGGTTATATGTAGACGTGCTCAGTTATGCATACCGAATTCCGGCTCTCCGTCTGCTGCCTACTTCTGGAATTAGAAACACTCCTCATGGAGCTAAGCGATATACCGCCAAACTGTAAGCACCTTTGCAGAAATTTGTCAGCACTCATTTCAAGCACCCGTGGTTTCACCACTTTAGCATATACCTAACTCTAATATAATTAACTAGCAGAAATTAGTGAAAATGCGCTGAACCTTCAGCCGAATTTCATACAGTACGCACAGGTTAGGTTAGGTTAGGTTAAGTTAGGTTAGTTTAGGTAACATCTAATAACTGGAAATATGCTTAACTTCACTAAGTTATTCATTCTAGCTTCACGTGCTGGAACAGCCGCTATGCTAGGGTTGTTTACAAAACCGGAAAGACAGATTACATGGACTTAGCTAGTTAGTTATGTATGAAGGTCATTAATGGGTGCTTACAATTGGTGCCTAACAACTTTCTCCAGGCTAAAGATGCTTAAATTTGGCTGAATATTTCGTACCGTACTGGAAGCATTTAATATTGCAGCCACTAGCCGGTATGAAAGGGAAAGTTGTGGGAGAAACTGGAAGTTTGTTGTTTTGTCCTAAAGTGGGTGGGAAAAGGTGGCTTTGGCTCTGCCGCCGCCTCAGCTCATTCACGCATCCATTCATTCAGATTTGTGTGAACATCCTCATCAGAACCATTTAGTACGGAGGAACAAAAAAACACGCAGCATCCCAGCCACGCGATTCTATTTTATGATCAGAAAACCGGTTGGTCATCCATTGAGCCACCGCATACACAAACAAGAAAAAACGGAGTTGTACACACGACCAGGCCAGCCCAGGTAGGCTCATGATGAATACGAGTTTCAGCTTTGGCACGTTCCTTCTGAGAGTATGAAAAAAATTGTAAAATTGAACTGTCGTTTCAGCACGGACATGAACACATTTCTAGATTGAGCTGCAGAGCGAGTTAGCGAGTTAGTTCCCAGGGAACATGCATACATTGATACTTTCTGTGATTGATATTGATGGTCGAGTAGGCAGACATCCACCTATTTTGTTTTTCTCCGTAAGTAATTTGAATAAATGTGTGGGCTCGTCCATGCATGCAATGGAGTATTAGCAGCGGAGGAGCGGCCGAGAGTCAAGTCCGCACGTAGGTTCCGTTCATACATTATTAGAGAGTGGATTGGGTCGGGGCCTAGCTTGAGCTTCTTCCCTTTCCAGAACTAGAGAAGCATCATAAAAATAAATAGGTTGTCATGTAAGTACTCACTTACGCATTCATTTCCCTACAATACTAATGTCCTCCCAGCCACATACATCCAGTGCATATTTATTTCTGGCCCGTTCAATATTCCATGCCGTTCCTTCCCAATCCATTTATTGGATCTACTAGCCTCAAGGACTTTTCTCGAGCCCAGTCCAGTAGTGTCCGGCGTAGAAAGGTCCGCCCGAGCGTCCAGCCCTTATTCTCACTAAGTCCGGCCCCAGTGACGTCTCTCAAAGTGCTATGCCAGCTCTGCACCATTATAGAGTAAACACGGTATCTAGTACTTTCGGTGCATGGATTGGCAAAAACGATGCAATTTTTTGGTCAGAAATTTTACATAAAAATCGAGTATTTAATTGGTGCTTTTCGTAGTTTGGGGTGTGAAATAAGTCACTAATTCATTTCTACCACTTTGGTAAACTATTTTGGTACATTTCGATTCTCTTGAGTTCTGTTTGGTTAGGTTTCTGCAAGGTTTTTTGGGTAATTAGCAGCAATGCAACTCGTGTTGGATGCTGCTGCAGGGCGACATGTGACCTCGACAAGGCACGTGGAAAGGAGCAGAGAGAGACAGTGGAATAGTGAATAAGCTGGAGAAAGCCGCCTGCCCACCTTCCCTTGCTCCGTCTGTCTCTTTTAATGAAAAATATGCGGTTCTTGGAAGATCGATTTCATTTCCATCGGAGAAAACGAGGCGGAGTGCTGGAGAGAGTGCATGCTCACGTTTTCCTCTAGCTCAACTCTTTCCAGCCAGCCTTTGAGAAGGATGAGGTTAAAATGGTACTTCCGACTCTGACAACAATGGGAGAACATAGGAGCCGACAGGGAAAAAGAATCCTGGCTGGACGAAAGCATTGGAGCTCCAATGCAATGGGCCTTGGCTCGCACTCTATTAGCCGCACTATGTAGATCCAGAACGGAAGAAGGTCTCTCCCTTCCTAGTAGTCATTATGCAAACGAGCCCAGTATTAAAAAAAGCGTATCGATTAGTCCAGCAAAAAGAAGCTTCTCTCATTTTGGTGCGGAAGAGGCTCCAAAAAAAACTTACATCATCATTATCAACTATTCAGAGAGTGGGAAAGAGGTGGGAGGAGGTAAAGGGTTTAGTTTGAACTGAAAGCGGATACTTTGCTTGAGTCAAAAATACAATATAAGATCGTCTCTAATGCAGATCCAAGGCTTTTAGTGGAATCATAATAATAAAATGTTATTTTTTCCCTGCTCGCCCTTTTGTTCCTTGGATTCATTCTGTTGACATCATTTTCTTAACGCCTGTTCACTGAATTAGTCCGCTGAGTTTCTCTGTGTACTAAATCGTACCTACTACTAGTGCTACATTATTTACAAGGCAGTAAAAAAATCAGAGATGAAATAAAAAAGGAGAAGAAAAAAAGGTTTGAGACTCGAGAAACGTGAGGGTGGACGTTTCATGGTTATCATAGTGTCCAGTTTCACTTTAGTTTACATGTGAGTCGACATGATCTGGATGCTTGGTTTATGCGTGAGTGTGAAATACATTATGGTGTGGAAGATGCGAGAGGTCTGAGGCACAGTTAGGCAGGAGCACAGCGTGAGGAAGTGACCGGAAGTCTGGGTTCGTGATCTTCTATTTATTTGTACTGGCTCCAAGTCGATGACAATAGATATTGGAGCATGACTCAGAGACGAGCAGGTCCTGTTAGAAATGAACACATTCCCAGATTTGAATTGGGAGCGAATCAGGCGTTAGGCTGAGAGGTTCTTCGGTGAGATGTGAAAATGGAAGCGGAGTCAGTATCCGTCATGATCAAGAGCGTATCGTGAGTTGGGAATCAATGAATGACCGCAAAGAATCAAAGAACCCCGTCAATGGACGATTGGAGACTCTTCATGGGACAGTGAGGTTCAATCAAATCAATGTCAATATTTTAATACATTGTTTGAGTCGGAGACTCGTCTGGAATAAAGGACCACACCAACAAAAAATAATAACAGACCACTGCATCTGTCCATCAAGTCAGAGCTTGGGATATTTTTTCCCATATAAATAGACTTAATAATATTAGTTTGTATAGAAAAATATTGGGATGAATTCGGGCCCTAAAAAGAATGGTGAGTGTGTACGTGTGTCTGGGCTATTATGTGATGAGGAAAAATTATATAAATCCAAAAAGTTTGGACATAAGGGCTGGAATAAGACCCTTGAGGGGTTTGGTTTTTCCTCTTCCAATCCAACCTATTCTATTCCTCCTTTTGCGTCACATCAGCTGTAATCTGTCCATGACTGGCCAAAAAAATTAATCATAAATAGAAATAAATATAATATTTCGTTTGTTTGCGGGGCTTTAGGATTACTGGATTATCCATAGCGGTCGGGATTGGGCTGTTAGATAGTTTGGATCAATATTCCCGATGTATTCATGAATATTCGGGATCTGGACCTTAATTGCGAAATTCTGATTTTGAAGATTTCCAATGACATGAGGACTAATGCAATGCATGGGCTATTTCCTCGTCCAGCAGCAGTAGTATTGGATGAATATTTATGTATATGCTTGTCTGTGGCAGGGAATAAAAATTTGGTATGGTTCTTGATGTGTGTCTGTCGAGTCTTTTTGGGGTTTGGATTCTTCCTTTTTCCCGTTTGACGTGATGTGTGGATGGAGTATGTGGACCCTTTTTGGGCTCTTTTCCTCGGGAACCGTTTGTTCAGGGCTCCCTTGCCTTGGCCCTCAAGGGAGGGTCAGCACTTTTTTATTACAAAATGTTTTTTGTCTTCTTTTTTTGTCCATCCCCGTCCGTCCATCTCTTCAAGACCTGCCAGGTTTTCGTTTATCGGTTTTTCACTGGCAGACGGACGGACGGATGGATGGATGGAACCAGAGCTCAGAAAACCATAAGTGATGTGAGTGAGGTTCCTCAAAAATAAAAATCCATTCATCATACGCATTCATATTTTTTTTTAAAGATACGCATACATATCTAGGAAATCGGGGTTCGACCGTCCTCGTCGTCTTAGACTATAGAGATACACTTTCCCTCCTCAATCTCCCTGCCGATCTTCCTCCGGGTTTTGTTTCCCGAACAGTTTCTGCTAAAAAAACAGGCTGTGGCAGCTTAAGACCAGAAGCTTTACTGCAATTATGCTCATATGTTCATAATCGAAATTTGTCAGCACTTCTGATATTCCTATACGCCCAACAAAACGAAATTATGTCTTCCTTGTTTTTATGTTCGTTTGACCGCATTCAAGGGGCCATATTTTTCTGGTCTATCCATGCACAAATTTCGGTTAATGTTCTGCGAAGATAATTAAGATTTTTGTTGTATAAACTGCGTTCTGTCCGAATTTGATCCGTACGGACGGACGGACACTGTCATCCCATAAGCCCCTTCTGCACCAAGAACCAAGGTGTAGTGAAAGACGGGATGAAGGACACACTGGTGTTTTCCCTCAAGTCCCCCCATTCCGGTTCTATTTATTATTTCATGTCTGGCTACTAAAAAACAGGACTGCCGCTTGAGTTGAAGGGTAGAGGGGTGTGGGAAAGCCACATGGCTTCAGAGCTCTAATTGGATTAACCGTTGATTCAAAGCTTTTTTCCCTATTCCTTCTTAGCTTCGTTACGGAAGGAGACATAGGTCAGTTTTTATAAGAATTATCGTAAAAAAGAAGTTTCGTTTACCATTCATTTTCAGAATTATTAGTATTCCGCTCCTGCCCGCTCCCTTCAGTTTTTTGTTCTTGAGGGAATTTTGTAACGGGGTAGCATTGGAACTCGGCTCAGTCCATGCATGATTATGTATTCAGTCTGACGTGTTCAGGTAGGGTGAACCGGATGTGAAGCAATAATAGTAAAAAAAGGAAGAAATACCTGCATATTAGGAACGAGCCTGTTTCTCCTGAAACAATATTATGAGTCTCGCTTAGTCATAACATGTACGTAGAGCCAAATGCTATCATGATTCCAAACCCCATTAGCTCCTGAAAGGTGTTTAGGAAGGGCTACTAATGAATGACCAAAAAAATTGACCCATCTCACCTTCATTACGACGGATGGACTGGATCATCGGGACAAATAGGTAATAACCTGATGGTGTTAATTAGCGAAAGGCAGGACTAACGGCTCACAAACAGTATTTTAGAAACATCTCTATTGGGATGGGTTTAATTTTTTTTTGTAATATCGGGAATCCCAAACTAACACGCTACACACTATTTCACATGCAAAGTCCGCGTGTCACTCCATTTATGCATCTTCCCGATCCAGTTTTTCATTAAACCTGCTAAATTGGTTCCAAAATTTGTTTTATGCTACTTTACTACCATAGCTTAACCTGAATTCGAACAGGAAGTTAAAACTTGATTCTAGATTTGAATCAAACAAGAAGCTAGCCCACTCACCTGTGATTCTATTGGAGATAAGTACAATTACCAATTCCGTTATTGAAGGAGCAACTGTGATTACCAAGAAAAAAGTCTTGTAGAGGAAGTCGGCTTAATAAATAGGTCAATGAAAACGACGGAAGAATAAATTTCAAACTGAATCAGAAATATAATTTAATTATTCAGCAACTGCTTTGGCTATTTTGCCAGTTTTGTTAGGTTAGGCATTAGTGGTCACAGTGCAAATATAAGAAACAGATTCTAATTGGAACTACGGTATACTGACACCTGACTGATTGCAGCTTGTAAATTGTGCTCGGCCGGTAAACACCAGTATGGAACCGGAGCATGTGGAGCACTAGGAAAGGTAGATTACGCCGATATACAGCAGTACGGCATAATAGTATTCCTAGGCACATACGTAGAATACTAGATACAGAAGCCGCCCACGTAGAAGATGACCTGATCAGTCCAGCCGTAGACGGTGGGTCTCATCTTCCAACAAATGTTACCTGGTGAGTTCCAATTCTTTATCCAGAATCTCATCAGGATCGCAAGGAAGGAAATGCGGTATTGTAGTACAAGAATTGGAATTGGAAATCATGCACATTTCCATACATCGGAGATTCGGGTCCCAGGGAATCCCATGTGTCCTCCATGATTAGCATATGAGTGCCTTACCTACGGAGCTCCTCTGCGGAGGGTTCCATTGGTCACAAGGCCCAGACCCATTTCCCGATGGGACAAGAGCCATTTATTCTATTCCAACTCTTTGTGGACAACCCAACAGGCTCGGCCGATTCCCAGCCTTTTTCTAAAGACCTCTCTGACGTAAGGGTTAAGAGTTTGAGGGTAAAGGGGTTATCCCACATTGTAGTTCTCGATGAACTTTTGGCTTTCATGCAAGGACTGTCGAGGCTGGTCTTCTCCAAAAAACGCCACTATTACTTTTATTATTATTGAAGGACAAGGGCTGGCGGACTAGCCGACACTCAAGGTATTATTATTACCCCGGTAGCCCTTTGAGGCCGAATCAACCCCAAAAAAGTGAAAAAAACTAAATAGTAGAACGTAATCATACATTATATAAAAACAGGGATTGTAAGCTCTCCATTCCTAGCTTGAGGTTACTCAAGGGCTCTTTCCTTGTGCATGATGAGGCCTGCAGGGTTTACCATGGTCAGGGCTACCCTGATACAAGTACCCCTTTCAACAACAAAAAAGCCTCTCCGTTCCTCTTATAAAAAACTACTTTTGGTTTCACTTCAGTTTCACTTTTATGCATATCCTTTCCATTTCCATTGCCCCTTTAAAGGAAATTATAATTCCACAATTTTCCACCTTCCAATTCTGCTACAAGGGCTCTCGTAAACTCACTACTGGATTGAATTTTTGAATGGCGAAAATATTCCCTGCAAAAACAGCAGCATTCCCCCAAAAGCTTCTGGGATCTCATTGGTTTAGCCTTTGACCGCAAACTTTAGCTTATGTTCCGCGTACATTTTTGGCCAAGAACCTTTTTGTAGAACCCAAATTTACAAGATTCTACTAAAACATGAGTACAGAGTAACGTAAGGCGTAAATGACACCGTTTTTGGTTTTCCTAATTAAAGTAATCCTGTGTCTTGAAAGGGTAAACACATCTGGCTCGTCTGTCTGGCTAGTCCAATATTGAGTCCTCGGTCGTCTGGAAACTCTACAAAGGGATGTTCCAGAGATTCAACTTTTTACATATATAAACGCTTTTTTTGACCAACTGTACCATACTGGCTGCTATTTAGGCATGAAAGACAGACATGGACATGTGTGTGTGATGGGATGTAGATGCATGTGAACTTCTGCTCCTGGTCCTCCATTCCTAGCTTCTCAACTCTGCTTATCGTGCACAAAAAATCTGGAATCTTTGAAAAGTTTACGTGAACTTTTTAAACGTAAACCTAATCCTTTCTCCCCCTTTTCTCTCATACATTTAGTAGAGATAGGACCTTTTTTTTTGTTGACCAGAGCAGGATGATAATGATGCGTTACGTAACGTTAGATCGAGTCATATGTGGCTAAACATGGAGAAAAAAGGTATCTTCACATACATTACATGTGTGAAATGTGGAAGAAATAGCCTTGATCCTGCCTTGTGGTCCTTCGACTGGGTCAGACCGGCCAAGATAAAAAAAGAGTGCCTATATATAATATACCGAAAAATACTCCAACAAGTTCAGCATCCCCACCAGTCCCCTCAAGCCAAAAAAAAAAAAAGCATCATATGGCAGAAGATGTGGAAAAAAGGGAACTTACCTTTACCTTTCCTCCGTATACCTGATCCACCTTAATCTTTTACTTGTTAAATTAAGGTTAAGGTAGGCCTTCATATGGTAGATGGACGGATACTCTGAAAAAAAAGCTGCGGATGGTGTAGAATTCTCTTTTCACTAAAATCAAAAGATGGGGAAAATAAAAGCTTCTTCTCTTTTTTACGTGCGTGAGTGCTTCATCATCATCATCATCAGAAAATATTGTCCCGGCCTTTGGGCTCGCCATCAGGACCTTTTGGACCACAAGAGTCTTATACAAAGCCCATGTTTGTCCGTCTTAGCTGGAACGGCGAAAAAGTTTTCCGCTTAAATTTGCCATTTTCACCACAAATTGTTTTTGGTCAGGAAACGTTCAGTTGGTTTGTAATTGTAATTTCTAATAGTAAAGGTAAAAGTATTTTAATCTGGCAAAGTTATCGAGGCAACTTTTGCAGGGAGACTCCTGTGCGCGCATTTTTCGTAAAAACCCGTTTCTCTGTCCCATTTTCAGATGGAAAATATGCGTAAATTCTTCAGATCATTTCAACTATTCCTATAACTAAGGCTCTTCTTATAATGTATATAAACTCAAAATCTATTAAAAATCAAGATAGACAAAAGTTATAAAGCTCGCAATCTTGTCAATGGAGTTCGCTTCACAAAATATCTTGCAAATTGCTACCCTTCTGGTCCCGAGCTGTCGCAGGCAGAAGCGGAGCTTTTTTTCTGCTCCGCTCAAAGGAAGATTCTGAATTGAGATTATGATGTGGTCATTTTTAAGACCTTCTTGTGAAGAATAAAAAATGGAAAGGAATCTCCGGTATCGGTACACTACTTTTGGAAACTTAATCTGGGCAGAATGAAAATCCTCCAGGTATTCCCTGAGCCCAGCCGAGCCAAGGTAGAATACAAGGGAAAAGGGTCACGTCACACACATGGGATCTGTATTGGTCTCCTTGTGAAACGGCAGAATCCTTCTCTCTTTCATTAATCCCGAGATCAATCTCTGCCCTGGCCCCAACTTGACAAGGTTTTACGTTGGAACTTGGAACTAGACGAAGAAACTCCAATCAGTCATTCTAGGGACGTAGGATTACAAGGCACCCCTTCGGTTCTCTGTCACTCAGGTCCAGATTCAAGGATTCTGAGACCATATCCTGCTCCGTGATTGCAAATCATGACTTTTCTTTTGCGAAAAGAGCGATAATTTCTTAAAATTTAAAAAAAACTAAAATAAACCAAAATATTGAGATTGAAGAAAACGGGGAAAAAAACAATTTTCAGTTTAAATACTTATCGATTCAATATCCTCAATAATAAGGACTGTGAATTAATGACGTAATCTAGGCTACCGCCACGTCCGCCAATAGCCAAATGCCGCCCCTGTGCCCAGGGTTACAGTTACAGCTTTTCAACTTTCCCTCTCGTCTATACCCGCATCCTGAAAGTAGGTTAGATGACTTGGAGTTTGGACTTTTTGCTTCATAAAACATTTACCTTGTGCCAGTTCTGCAGTTTATCTCCCGTGCAGTCAAGCTGGAGTTAGTGGGCTCATAATTCAGATGATATTCATAACTATTATGAGTGCTGACGAGAGGGAATAGTTTATGTCTACTACACAACACTAAACTAAGATGTAAAACAAGGGAAGGTGCTTTGTGGGCTTTTGACTAGTGCTAAAATTCAGTCCAATCCTTTTACAACCCGATCTCCTTTATGTGGATCAACTCTGTAGCTGGATGCAATAAGAATTTTGGACGTCAGCTCAAGCATACAATTAAACCTTGCTCTTTATTATCCTCTTAGCCTAATATAAAGTGGCATTCAAATGACAAGGGTTCGATTTATTTCTATTTTTTGCACCTTCGACGTTGACGTAAGACCTAACGGCTACACCTGACACGGTTCTCCGAATCCAACACCATTTACTCAAAAGTGAGTCTCGAACTTGTGATTTTTTATGATCTGAGCTCAAAGGAAATAATGTTTGAATTTGATTTTGGGATAATCAAAAAGGAGGTGAGTTGTAATAAAGTGTCTATGCATCATACGATACAATGAAATTGATCATTATCTTTGATCACTCTGGTGCTTTTATACATCTGGGCATAGCCAAATGCCTTCGAGTAAGCATACTGTTTCAAGTTTCATCTTTAACCGTATACACTCAAGTACCTGTACTTGATGTAAAATTGTGTGTCGGATTTAACATGTTTTTATAGTGGTACTAATGCCGGTTCCTGTGTGTCACAGGCACATATTAAGTACGAAGAAATTAACACAATACAAATAACATAAACGGTTTATACTATTTTTTTCTTTCTTTTAAAACTAGAAATGGCACGACTTTAATTTGTGTCGTGACTTGCCCTTTAGGGAATAGGCGTTGTCCCGTCCCCGTCTGTCCATCCGTCCAAAAAAATTATATATAACATTATAACCCTACTCCTTCCTCTTCCCAATGACGCCGGGACAGTCCACTGTTGAGGTCTTCAATCGTATAGAAATCATGGAAATTATCTGCAAAAAATTCTCCCGAACGTTTGCCTGTGCTTTTTTGAGCATCGACTGCAAATTGACTGATCAGGTTATGCTCGGTTAAGTTAGACAAAATTAGATGGATTGAAGTTTTAGCAGTATATTTAGCATAGTTTTGCAGACAATAACTTAAGCGGAGCTCCTTATTCCTAGGAAATTTGGCGGAGGGACTTTTTTTAGGGAAATATTTTGCAGAAGCTCTATTTATAGGGAACTTTTTCGTAGAATCGAAAATAGATTCAGACTTGAGCAGAGAAATATTAATAAAAACTGACAACTGTAACCCAGAACCCAGCTTGGCTTGCATGTTAAATTCATTACTCGGACGCTGACTTGGGCCAACTAATGTATTATTACTCTGCTCGTCGTATGCAACGGTTGAGAACGTGATACTGCTCTCTAAATCATCAATATGATCTTCACTAATGTCATCATTATTATTCTTACTCCCCAACATTGTTTTTTGACTCATCTCAAAAATGCATTTGTGCTAATGACTGTCCACATCATTTACTTTGGTCAGCGGATATCCCAGCTCTGCTTCCTCCCAGCTCTAATGTCCACCTCCACTGTGTACACAGCGTGTTATAGCAAATGAAAAATTTACATTATCCCAAACCTTCTTCGTCATCACCATCCTGCATGCAGAGAGTGAGGCGTTTTTATTCCACATAATGGATCTCCACTGCATCATTCATCTACCACCCTCATATCCAGTTTCTCCTCTATTTCTTAGTTTCGACCTAAGCTCACACTTTGTACTATTATTACACTAATGCAGAGGCTAAAAATAAACTTGACTTCAGCAGACGCGAATTATAAATCTTCAATACTCAATAATACTATTTCATGTACGAGCAAAACAGTTGTTGGTCATCCCGTTAACATAAAAGTAAAACAATATTAAGATTTAGTGCGCTATATTGAAATTTATCTTCTTGGTACATCAGCTTACTAAACTACATGTTTAGGAACTAAATTACTCCAAATTGTTCCTTCGCAAAACGTTTATTGGAAAAATTGTGGTAAATTCAAGCACTTTTTACAAACCTAACCAAAATTTTATATTCGAAATTCAAGATTATTGAGATATTGTTTAACCTTGCATTACCTAACTGCGCGTCAGCCAATCAAAATTTAGAGTTTGAGGTCAAAAGTTAAAGGATAACTTTTCGCGGGAGCTTTATCAGGGAAATATTTTCGCTCCTGTAAAACAAAGTTTGAAAGGCAAGAAATTTGAGCATGTTTTATAATTTAAAAAAAGTGTCATTCCCAAATTTTCAATTCCAATCTGAAGAGTTGCACGTGTTCATATTAGGCTGCGATCCAAGAAGTTTTTTTAAAAGAAGATTTAAAGCAAAAGATCAGTTCTTCTCCTCCAAAACATTTTTTTCTCGTCCAGAAGATTTCTTGGAGTGAGCACTATCTCTGGCTGCTTGCAAAGCATGAGTTTCTAGTGCATTGGGTCTGGAAAGAGGAACGACATAACTGAAACTATCCCCTCGGATCTTTACAAAGTGGACGGCCAAAAAAAAGACCCTTTAACTCTTTGAGCGAGAAGAGAGAAAAAATCACGACTTTTATAGTTAGAGAAAGGTATTTGAGAAGAAGATTCTCAATTCCTCTCCAGCTAAAAATAAAATAGCCAAGGGGAAAAAACCCGTGTTGGGAGTGAAGGAGTAATACAATATTCGGATCCTGGATTAACTAACCAGTCACAGATACAGACAGAGGCAACGTAAATCCCAACACCATTAGCTTAGCGCTACATGGCATGGAATGCCTTGTTCCCCATTTGGCCTGAGTCAAAAGGGTCAAGTATAGAGTCTGAGCCAACCCATGGCTTGGGTCCAGTAAGACGTTTAGAGAGAGCAATCCGCAATTACTCAACATGTCGATTTTTGGCAACTCTCAACTGGCAAATATATTGTACCATTCATTGTGTCAGGGAGCCTGATTGAAATATTGTAATTACAAAGTGCTTGAACGTGAGTGGGTTGAGGACGGCTTTCTCTCATGACAGGTTTATTATCAACCGACTTGAGCATGAGTCAGCACATGTCCAACTTTTTCATCCAACTCCACAGCTCGCCGCCTCACGCTAATTCATCAAGTTGTTGAGGCTCTTGTACAGAGCTTGTGCTGTAATGAGCTAATCGGGAGATTGGCCGGACGCTTGGTGGATGCGGGAAGAGCCGAGTCATTTCTAGTAGAAAGATGGCTAGTTTTGATTCTGACGTCTTTAAATGGATTAGAGAGATTAACACCTGGAGTGGCTCGCGTATTTATTTAAGAGCTACTACTCGGCTGCACGTGCTTCCAAGCCCAACTTCCTCCTATTTGCATCAGGGTAAATGACCATTCAAATGTAATTCAGGTCCCAGGCGGTGACGCTGCGTGAAACGACTACAGAGATTATCTACCCGTACTTTGCCTTCTTATGACAGTAATATTATTGACAGAGCATCCTATGCATATGGTTTACCGTGGACAAAGTGAAATCAGACCTGGCCTTTGGTAGAACTCTTTAATTTCAATAACCTTGTTCAGCTTAAACCAGCCACTATTTTGATTGTTTCAGCGTTTTAGCCGCTGTGTTAGCATTTTTCTGCATCTTTTATTTAATACAAATTAGTGCTGGCATAAGCATCTTAATCCTAATGTATTATACATAGGTAAATGTGCTTATGGTCAGTACATTTGACATTGTATGCATGGCAGACATGTATTTATATAGACGAGTACGAGTATTCAATGTCTAGGAACGGAAAGCAAGGATTAGCGATCCTAATCTTGAGCTTATATAAATATTTATTGGACGAAAGAATGCAGCGACATGGACAGCGAGACGTAGACAGTACGTATCACGTATTAGGCAACATCTCCGCATCTCCCCAGCCGGGCTTTACAATACTGTTGTGTAAAGTTGATTTTGAAAGTTATTTTTAGACGCCTTGTACGAATTTAAGGGGTAAACATTGGAATATGTAGTTACGTGGATTGGAAGAGTAGGAGCAGTTGTGAGATGCCCGGAAAAGGATTCATGTGGGCAGGATGACCTTCCGTCATGATGTCACTACTCAACTCAAATGACATCATGAGCGTATTGAATGGAATTGGCAAAATATTTAATTTCAAAATTGGCAGCTCAGTCTTAAAAGTGTACGTTTACTCTAGTCTTGTAGTCCATGGAAACTCCTTGGGATCAGTTCATTGTAAATGACCAAACATCGCAGATCCGTGTAGTGTAGGTAGGTCTGACGACGCACTTCCCGGAATGTTTCCCCGTTTGGCGGAATCCGTAGTGAGTAAATAGAGATTGTTCAGGTTGATATGGAAGGGTTCGGAATAAATTAGAACATCTCCGTCGTCACAAGCTGGGAAGCATTGGGGACAGAGCGAGAGACAGATGAAGATAGATGGTCGGGAGTTGAGAAAAGATGGATTTATTTATATATTTGATATTGTAGATTCTACGAAAAAGGTTAACTTGGAAAAATTTAAGTACGAAAGAAATCATTCGAAAAACTTTCATATAAAAAGTTTGTGGAATTCAACTATTCGGCAAAACTGAATTTCTGTTAGAAATTCCATCCAATGACACACATCGAACCTAGCACAAAGCATAACCCAGCTGAATATATACAATTGTATGGAACTTTTCGTAGAATAATTTTCAATTAATTTTTTTCGAGGGAAATTTGTAGTGGACACTTTTTCGAATTACACTTTTAGAAGAAAAGTTTTCGTGGAAAGTTTTTTTAGAAAAAACTTTGTTATGAAAATTTTTCATGGGAAGTTTTTATAGGAAAAATTTTGATAGGGAAATTTTTGGAGGGCACTTTTTCTCAGGGAACAATTTAGTGGTTCCATACTGAAGATGCTAGAGATCGATTGAATATCATTAAATGAATCACTAGTCACTATGTGGTTTATTCTCCTCCCTATACTCAAGTGACTACAATGGCCAAAAGGGTCATTTACTCTTCAAACTCTTCTCTCGCTTGACCTTTGCCGACACAGACAAAAAGTTCTGGGGTCATTTTTTGGTTGCTGTTCCTGGCCAGGCCAAAGCCCAAGCCAAGTCATCATCATCATTCCGCTTTGTGCAGTACGAAATCCTCCTTCCTGCCTAGCCTCCTTCGTCATTTGCCTTTGGGTGGAGCTCCGTTCCTGTCGTCCTCGTCTTTCTTACCACTTTCCAGCCCAGAACAATACAAACTTACACCCAGCACAATATGCAAGGGAGCTCAAGACCCGTTCCTCCAACTATCTCTTCTATTTGCAAATTGAAAATCATTTTTACAACCGTTAGACTCACACTCGGCTGATAAAACATATGCACGGAAAGGCCTATGAGGTGAAAAATCTAGAATTAGAAAAAGCCTGAATTCGTGTGAATGGAGACATTGTGGATGTGAGCCGAGACGTACTCCACGACGTACCTCACCCTTTCCACTATCGTCAAATGACAGGGGCGACTCCTGAAGACAAGAATCAAGAGTCCTTTATGTCTGACACTTCCGTTGGAACATTATTCAGCTTGCTCAAGTACCAGCACTGTTATTATCCTCTAACTCGGAATTTATGATTTCTTTATAAAGTTTGGGGTCAGTTCCTCTGGCCTAAAAGATTTCTTGGCGAAAATTGAGCGGCCATTAATCTCAATTATGAGAGTGCGGCGTTTCCCGTTCTGGTCGGAGAGCTGTAATTTCATTACTCAAGAACCAAAACTGACATTCTCAGTGCTCACCTCATTCATGTGCTCTAATCTTAAATAAAGTACTCTGGTAAAAGCATAGTATGAATAGAATTAAAATATTGAATCATATTTCAAGAAACAGGCCATATGCGGGAGGGCTTCCTATACTGTGCTGTTGAATTCATGAAAAACAAGCACGGACAAACAAACCCGTTATGATTGTATGGGGATATCCCGTCTCAATGAACTTGAAATTTGAAGTGGTACGCTTGAATGAATGAAAAAATTGAGGAAGATCGGCAGGTTTTCTCTTATGGTCAGTTTACAAGCAAATAACGAGGTGTTTATGACAAAAAGGTTATTATGTAGATGTAGGGATAGAGAGGCCCAATAGTTCATTTTTCTCCTGCTTTCACTCTCGTACAACCATAACCACCCGCAAGAACTGGTGTAGATATACTGCCTACAGTAAACTGTTTCAAAAAAAAAGAACCAGAAGGACAAAAACAAGTTTTTAGAGATGCATTATTCTCTGAAGTAGGCATGGCATTGTGGTTTGCCTCTCTTGTCCTATAACGTAGGCCTAGGGTATTGAATTCTAAATTCAAAGTACAGTAGCAGCTATAAATTATAATGTTAATATACAAATCATGGAAATATGTTAGGTTGTAATTGCAAATTATTTAATCTGGTACGAGTCTTGCAATGCTTGTGACGTTAGAGTCGTTGTTGCTTGATCGATCAGCCGTTCTGCTACGACATAGCTGAGCCTGTCTGTCCACATGTCAACCCTTTTTACCCTCTTCTCCTGGCCGCTGTTTGTGCTCATAAATACAGGACTGAGTAACAATAACAAATCCGTCATAAAGCTCATAAGTTCCATTCGAGACTGACCTTTCCCAGATGACGATAATGAGGAGCTCGATTTTCTCACTCGAGTGCACTTTGCAGGACTTGAGCTTGACCCTGTCCTTCTGCCCTTCAGGAAAACCAAACCATTGTCCTGCCTTAGTTACATTCAGCTACACGATATGCTGTATCACCTCTGACAGACGGACTCATATTTCTACAGATCAACCCTTCAAATCCGAAACAGAAACGGAGAGTCGGGCAGAGTAATGCATGTTCCACATGGAATGGGAGCCTATCTGTGCTGAAGTGAGGACCTAATAACCAATTTGCAAATAAACAATTTATAATGTTGGTAACAAGAAAAGAACGACCCCTCCTACAATAGGAACAGTATCCTTATGGAGTAAAGATACCGCGGAGTCTCTCTGACTGATTGTTTTCTAAATTGTGAGCATGTATCCGATCGGCGGAGAGGGAAGCGGAGATGCTCTACACACTCATATACAAGAGTATTCACACAGTGCGTAAGTGGCGTGGTCTGAATCGGAGAATAGGGGTTCCAGGTGAAAAGCTGGAATCAGGCAAAAACAACGAAAACTGCGACACAAAAATTTGACACTTTTCTTAAAAGCCGCATGTTTGAAATTTTCTTTTAATTTAGTCCATCTAACCATAATAGTCGAATTAATTTTTGATGTGATTTTGATGTTTTCATCGGCTTCAGTTAATAGGATATTGACTTCAGAAAATTGTATACAATTGTATCAAGATGTATTGTATAAATTATTGATCCAGCTATAGGGAATAAATGAAAGATTGTCAAAATTATGCTAAAAAATTTGGAATTATGCATTTTTTGTTGCAGTATTTGAAATGGTAAATTGTGGAATATTTGTATTTTTGGAAATTGAGCCTCCCTGCCCCGTTGTCTGGAAATGCGTAGGATAATTTGGAGTCAGATGAGGCTGGAGTGAGGGAAAGGAATGCATTGTTTTGGTGGTGGGCAGAGGGAGAGTCGTCAGGCTCAATCAATCACACAGTAGGCAGGAGTGACAGATGAGCCAATGAGCCGATCCTACATATTATATACATATGTTAATACATAATATTATCAATCCCGCTCCACGTAGACTACGCTCCGTGCTGCTGCTGCTAGGATGATGATGTGGCCATCCATCCATTCATTTTCTCAGCCCGCATCTATAAATATTGAGTTTGGACTCAAACACATGTCTTCGTCAAAACAATAAAAACAATGGGGAAGACAATGGGAGCCTCTCACACTCAAAATATGGTTTTACTCCTCAAAATCAACTTCCTATTGTTTCCCCAGAGAAGGAGAAGCTCAGTGAACCCGCTCAAGGGGAGCACACAACTCTGATGGTGTCAATTTAGTCCATAGTCAATTGCCGATTTGAGAAAACCATTGTGTATTGAACTGTTGAAGCCTCAGTTAGGAATCATCATGGAGAATTGGGATCTCGGAGCCTATTCTTCTCTATTGACACTCTTCTGTCGAATTCAAGAAAACGAGTCGTTGTGATGCATAACTTAGAATTCCGTTGGCTCAAAAAATTGGAGGTGTCAGTCAAGTTGAGGAGTCCTTGGTTTGGATGGAGTACATATCGTATTTTAATTTCAATTTTCTCTTGGCCCAGCAGCAGCAGGAAGATTAAGAAGGATGATAGGAGAAGGTGATTGTTTCTCCGTTCGTATAGCTCTTACTTTGCCAAAGTCCATATGATGGAAACTCTATATGGTATCATTATAGGAGTACAGAATAAATTCTGAATTTATTGTACCGGCCACTTGGTATTTTTCAGCATTTGGGCTTCAATTCCGTGACTGTGCATGAAACTCATTTCATTCCCAACCTTCCCTCGCCGCACGTCCGAGGGAATGAATTTAATTAACTTCACCTTTCTGAATACCAACTAACTGCTACATGCGGCCATGTAAAAATGTATTACGTAAATGTTTTAGGACTGAATTAAGCCTCTGTAGGATGATTAGGGCAAGAATTTCTATTGATGACAAGAATTATTTAGCCAACGCCAAGTCAAGGTAAATACAGGGTGTGCACAGAGCTTTTCGGCCGCCTGGATTTGGTATGCCTGACACGAGAGAGGGATCTTCTAATTGACCGAAACGGATAAAAGTTGAAGGGAAAAGTGACATTCCCCTGCTGATCACAATCAGATTAATCCGAGCTTTTTTCTCCTGTTTTCCTTCAGCTTACCTTAGCTCCGCTCTGTCTTCTTTATCCACTTTCCCCTGGTACGACAAACACAAACACCCAACTTAGGCTCCTGTCCATCCAAATATGTAATCTAATACAGAGAGAGACAAGTAGAGACAGTAGTAGTGGGCAATGCTACATCCATTAGAGAGCATGCCACACGACGATGGAGCTGTTGGGATTGGGAGACTGGCCCTAATATCCGCACTGAAAGTCTTACATTATTAAAATGTATTTTTTCCTTTTTTGCACTGACGAGCTGTTGCAAATTGACTGTATGAATAGCCTAGGCTTAAATCAGCGCACACTTTTCTCTTTTTAGAAGATATTCAATTTTTGCTTTGTAAATCTGACATCGTATTGAATCTGCTAAGGACAAGGACTATCGTCATAATCCAGGAATGTACTGTGGTATACGAACTAGGACCATTTTTTAGCGTTATGTAAAAAAAAGCACGAAAGTCCTTGTGTACTGCGTACTAGGCCTTTCCGCATGTATTTGGCTATGGGGACCACGTGTATTAGCTTGAAGGATAGGCTCCTGTAATAAAGCAAACTTTCCTTGGTTTGGACCTCTCTTCCGTCTGGAAAAGTTTTTCGAGATCTCGACCTCAAACTTTCCTTTTCTCAGAGTATCTCGGAGGGGATAGAAGAAGTGTCCTGCCTTGTCACGGGCCTTGAGGCTATTGTGACTGGTTGTAGGAAGTGAAGTCTTGTGTGTGTGCTTGGTCTCAGCGAGAGATCAAGGCTCTGTGGCTAAAGGGCAAAAGCCATTATTTGTCAGAAAATACTTTTTTTGGCCTTTGCCTATCTTACGCCCAGAAGTGTCCAGAATCTGTACCAGAATTCCAAATTCCGAGGGACTTTCATTTAGCTTAAAACATCACGTTGGTTTACCCACGCTGCTGTTCCATGACTTGTAAGTATTGATATTCCTGTGATTTAGCAAAAAAAAAGTATTGAAAATTTTAAGGTGGATTCATTCTTATTTGATAACTATAAACTGCACATTTATTAACAGTAAAGGACCTGTTCTATGAAATTGTAATACAGTTAGTAAGCTGTAAGCTGTTACCGGGTTAAGGTCTAGCACATGCTATAAATAAGTGCAATAAAATATAATTTTGAAACTCAGATTTTAGCCAAAAATTATAATAATATGTAAAACTTACAAATATTTCTAATTTGTACTGCTCAAGCATATAAAAATGGAGCCAAATCCAGCAAATGACTTAGTTGTGCCTAGGCCTTACTTGAGTGTGCTAATTCAAATTAGCAAAGATGTAGCACGGGCCAATGCCTCCACATCCAAGTCCAAGTACTGATTAGAAAAGGGTGTGAGGTGTGAGAATGATATATGAAAGCTATGTGGAGGGTGGGTGATAGAGTGAAAATGAGTCTCATCCTAACACGCAACAAGGACCTGACGCCAGGCTAGTTGTGTCATATCCTCTAATGGAAGCACGCCGTATCTCACATCGTGTATGTATATCGAATACACCTATGTATGTATCTCCATAATGCATCGCATGCAATCACTACTTAGCTCCTCTTTTTAGTACAGCTTGGGAACTATCAAGGTAAATTGGGAACTATCGAGTTTAGTGGACAAAGTTAACTTGTTGATTGGCCCGCGTCTCCAGAATATGGAGATTAGTTGGGAAAAGGGCTCGAAGGGAAATTAAGGAAATGATGTATGACCCTTCATGCCTACCTTTCTCCAGCAACAAGGCAAGTGTGGAGATATACGGATAATGCCCATTAACATTTCGCTCCTGCTTACCTACATACATATATCTACTAGAGTTTCCAAGCCCGGGATTTCAGGATCCCGGTATTTTTCGTCTAGATCCCGAGACTAAAAATAGTAGAAAATTGGTCTAATTTAGCTTATATTATAGCTGTTTTTGACAAAACTTCAAGATGATATAACAATATCATTTAAAATAACTTTGTTTTAAACATTTTGAAATCAAATTAGTTAGTATATCCTGTATGATTTGAATGATTAACTTAGATACAAAGAAAATTATGTCACTTTCCATAATTCAAGAAATACTGGTTCAATATTTCCCCATTAAAATCAGTGTATCCCGGGATTGGATCATGTTCGGGATTGAAAACTGGCCTGGGTTGGGAGTCCTATATCGTGGTTGGAGTAAGCAAGTTGCTCAGACCATTAACTGCAACCATGTTCTTGCTCCATTCTGAACTCTTAATGACTGACGTATGTCGTACACTCCGCCTTGATCCACGTCGTAAAAGAATGAAACCCAGAGCATAGAGACGCAGCCGCTCCATGCTGTGCCCTACGACAGCCGTGGAGAGTAGAACAGAAGAAGCTAGAGTCCATTCCATTTGTAGCAATTTGAGGATTGAGAATCGATTCTTATTATGAAAGAATAGTCCTAATTCCCTTTCCCAGACTTTCTCCAACCACTGAATCGTAATATATGTATTTTCCCCTCCTCGGCTTGAGCCATCTAATGTCTCCGCACCAGTTCCAATTCCAATGGAATCCAATTTAGACCTATTGTTTTTTATGTCCGCAATCGTCCCAGAGGTTGTAGCTCACCATGAAACCAATTCGGGTCCTCATTCAGCTCTAAACACGTCTTGCTCCTCCTGATAGCGTGAGGAGTAAGTGGAAGAATTCATGTAAACGACGAGCAGAATCGCCACCACCCGGCCTCACAGCCCACCCGAGCCATCCACTAACTCCTATTTCTGGTTTTTTTGGACATGGACCAAACTTTGTCTGCTATTTAGTTGGCAGGGTCTCCTCAGTTTGGTCGCAGGTCATTAGAAGGCAGGAGACACACCTTGTGGGTAGTCCGGACTCCATTTTTATTCAGGCCAAATGGCCTATTGTGGTTGGGCTTCCAAAGAGATGCCCGGGTATCAGGCTCATCGCAGGGGCTCACATTTGACTAGCAAGCCTCATCATAAATATTTCTATCGCCACATCTCTTAGTGCACAAGCACGGGTCCAATATGCTAGAGTAGCAGAGCAGTTGGCTAGAATTAGACCCCGAGTCGAGTGGACCGGAGAGGAGAATACATTGACGGGATTTGGTGGGCTAATCTGTAATGCATGTAGTACGTGTGTGGGTTGGAATGGTCGAGGTTTACTACGGAGCATTTGGGTGACATGCCAGAGGTTGATCATATTGGGAGACCAGCAATCTGATCACATTATGCATTTGCGTATAAATAATATGAGTGATTCAAGTTTTATTGTATTAGAGCGGATATGGCGTAGTTTTCTCGACCGTTCTTCCTTGTATTATTTATTCTTCCTTATGAGTTGTTAGGACAGAACGTGTCAGTCGCCGCGTAGGGAGATCCGAGTGTAAATATACGTTTGGGGCTAGGCGAGTGGAGAGCGGAGGGTTTTTGCAATTGAAAGGGGGGAACCCCCTGCAGCTTGGGTTTGTCATAAAAATGGACGGCAGGGGGTCAGAGAGCCAGTCCATCCGTGAGGCGAGGCTTAGGCTCCTGGCCACTCGCTCTCCCGTCTCCTGTCATCTCACGTTAGTTGCGTATTCATGAAGGCCCAGATTAGGATCATCTTGTGCAAAACAGAAAAGAAGTCTGTCATTACCTCAAGGGGTCAATATCTCTGAGCAAGCAATCACATTTACCTCCACGCCGGGTTGTCTCGACAAATTAGAATGAGGGAACACAAATTGTAATCAGGGTCGGGTTTAGGGATTAGGCCACTATTGGGCTCTTTGGAAGGAAAAAGAAAATTACCCTAAATACCCAATTTTCTGATGCTTCACGCTTAGACAACATTGGCAAATTTGCAAAAATCAAACATTCTTAAAATTGTCCAGTACTGTAATAGCGAAATTCGTAAAGCACAAAATAAATACGTAAGAAATTCAATTAATTCCTCAAATCGAGCTTATAATATAAATTTTTTTAAATTGTGGAATTTCGGAGATTCAATTGGTGTTTGCCTAGGTGGCTGTATAATTAAACCGAGCCTGAGCCTAATCATAAAGCGGAGATGGACCAAGTCGAATCCGTTTTTACACCAAAGTCTCTTGCTGTTTCATTTGAATGAATCACTGTACCCAGCTCCCTTTGGCCAGAGCCTCTTCTGATGAGCAGGAAGGAGTGACAAGGTCCAAACCCGGTCGTTAATTTAAGTGCAGGCACTAAGGAGGCATGAATAAATATACCACTTTTCTTCCTTTGAGAAGATGCATAGATAAAAGGAATTATACATATCAGCCAAGGTGTCCTTTTGCCTGGATTACGACAGGCACATGCTCAAGTCAAGCAAGGACCAGACGACCAATGGACAACTGCACTTTCCCATTGTTGACCTACCTCAGTCCTTCTCCTATTGAGACATTTTTATAGTGTTGCATGAACATTCACTGTGGGCTCTTCACGCGTCTTTTTACGATACACTTGAGTCTCGAGTGTAGGGAAATGCATTTGGAATTCTCTGTAATTTAGATTTTCTCTTCTCAATTGTCCGCCCACGCTCGTAAAAATAGACAATGACCCTAGTTTACCTTTTTGCAGGTATGCATGGTAATCATGGGCTTAGAGCATCTTTTCTGTGGGTCAAGTGTCAGTCAGGTGGAGAGTCGTAAAAAGGAGACTCGTGTAGGCAGTTTATGAGTCTCGTGGAATTTCAAGGTTCGGAGTCTTCTGCGAGTATTCTCAGAATGGGATATCTCTTGTAATATGTTTACACGAATTTTGGTCTGATTGAAGCAAGTAGAGCATGATTCAATTGAATTGAGACGGAGATCCATTACACGTCTCCTTGTCCGTTGGACGGGCGGGGGTTGAATGAACGTCAGTCAATTGACACAAATTTTTGATTGAAAAGTTTCTGATTTTAAAGCCCCGTGTTATTTTTTTGAAATCCGGATTTTGTCTGAGGGACTTTTCCTTTTATCTCTATTGACTCGGGAGCTGCTACACATATTTTGACTACAATGAGTGAGTGGGTTGATCCCGGACGACGGGAGAAGGATCCTCAGAATCCGAATGGAAAAGAATCTATTATTTAGGCTAGTAGTTTCATTTAATTCTTTTTTGAATTTACCAAGGGTGACTTGACAGAAAAAAGTATTTTAACGTTTGAGTTGAATTGTGTCTCATTTTTGAGGCCGATTGTTGTCGCGGGATGTTGGTGAAGAAGCGGGCCGGGCAGGAGCAGGCTGGGCCTGCCACTCCGTCATTTTCTTATTATTACTTGGCCGAGATTAGTGATTGCATATGAGGCATTGTGTGCGGAGAGGGAGACGGAGGGTCAGAGATGATGGACAGGGGTCTTCGCATCCAGGCAGCTCTGACATGACGCAGGGAAAAGAAACAGAGTCTCAATTCTTGTCAAGTCATGCTTGACCGCTTCCCCAAAAACCCTAACCTTCCTTCCTTCCTTGGCTCGAAGAAAGGGAGACAGGGCCTTCAGCTTGACATTGACTTTGACGGAGTTTGACTCTTGGAAATTGGAAATCATCTTCGACTCCCTCAAAATTCATTCAAACATTCAATTCTCGTAACACACAACAAAATAGTACCTTGTATGTATTATGCATTCACTCCTGAGGTGATCAGTTGCTTTGGCAAAAAAAAAATTCTGGTCAGAAACATAAAACGGTTACAGATGAAAGTATTTTGAGTCTTTTGAAAATTAGGCCGTAAAATTCTATGCTTGTATCAATCTCTTTAATTATCAATTCTGTCAATTAATCTAATATTTAGCTAAAACGAAGAAAATGTGCATTTTTTTGCTTTTGTTTATGCATGCGAGCTCAATTCGGCTCTCGAACAAACTTGCATCTATCGTAAAATGCCTAATTAAAGCAAAATTACACACTAAGAACATGTAGATAATTCTGTATTTGTATTACACGTATTCGTATGCATTACGGAATTAGTGGTTCAATTGCGTGGGAAAAGCCAAGGGATATGATGGGGAGATCACAGGTGTTGGTTGGCTTAATGCGGTTTCCCTTGGCTGAGCTCGGACTCTGCTCCCTGGCATTATTGGTCAAGTGGAGAGGGTGGAGTTGGAGTTGGGTCCAAGCGCAAAATCCTTGGGAAAAACCCAAAGAGTTTGACCACAAAGAAGAAGCGTGTGTTGACTGACCACAAGGCTCCTCCTTGGACCTCCACCTAATCCAACCAAACTCATTCCATTCTGCACCGCTCTCCACTGGCCGGCTTTAATTCCTCTACTCAGGCTCCCTTCTCCTTTCAAAATCAACTCAACTTATTTTCATGCAATTTTCCCTACATTCCTCCATAGTATAAATCAATTGGAAATTAGATAGCTACATTTACCCTACCCTTATTTAGCACACGTATATTACATTTTTTTTTAGTTTATCATCGATTAAGCGTTTATAATAAACTATAAGCTGAAGGGACATTCCTAGAAAATCCACCTCTTGGAAATACTTTTTTTTTAATCTAATTTTGTAATTTGCTTCTTCAATTTTTGAACTCTGTTTCCTCCCCTGCCGTGTTTTGCAGAATTCTTGGTTAATTAATCGGAGATGGCAGAAGCCAATTGAAAACGGCAAGCCTGCATTTACTTGGCTGTTTAACAAAACTGAATTGAAATTATTGACAGATTTGGCTTAGTCCAAATGGAGTGTAATCTTGAGACAGGACGTGAAGGAGATTGACGTTGGAGAGTGAGCTGGGCTCAGCCTGAGGCCGGTTGATGTCTACATATGGAATTAGAGCATAAAGAATCTGCTATTTGGCTTGGCTGTTGGTCACGCTCCTCCACTCTCCATTTCCTAACAATAGGGATTCTTTTTTATCAGGCGAGTGAAAGGCATTAGTGGAAGAAAGCGGAGAAAAGGTTCTTCAATCCTTTTCTCCACGCCTATTTTTAAACTCACAAAGTCTCACTCACACGCCGTCCCAAAAACTGAACTTTGAAGTAAGCTCACATTCTACATAATGTGCATAAGGCGGATCCACGACAAATTTCATTCGAAAAAATTCCCCTGCAAAAAATGATTTGTAAAAAAACGTTCTGCTCCACAATTCATTGGGAAAACATTCTTTGTAAAAATATCTCCCTTAAAAAAGTTCCATCGAGAAAGTTTGTATGATTAGTAAGTATAATAAGTTCACGGTAGAAATGCAATAGCCACGAAATTTGGTCTAGCTTTAATTAACGTAATATACAATTGCACACAATTTCCTGTTAAAGGTCAAAGGGTATAAAAATAATATTTCGCTGGGAACTTTTTCGCTTGGAACTTTTTTGCGGGTAACTTTGTTGCGTTGCAAGAAGGGGAGCCTAGTGGTAGTAGTGCCAGTTTAAAAATCCTGCTTTTCTGCAGAGTCCTCGTTGGAAAGGGACAGTGATTAATATCAACATCACTTTTTTACCCCTTTTCTTCTTGGAACGGCTCTTAGAAAGTTTAAAATGTGGGAAGCATTTATCATTTGCAGCGGTCAATGGACAAGAGATCAAGGGAGGCTCGAGCCACTTGAATCGATAATGGTCCTACTTTTCCCATCCTTCCTCTTCACCACGCCAGGCTGGCAGGAATGCATTCTGACTCTGCTGGGCTTATCTAAATATTCCCAAACCCAACCCCGCCCCCGTCATATTTCTCTGTTCCTGGTCGGAGCGTCAATGTTATCAGAGGAGCTTGTGTTGTGTGTGTTGGAGGCGATGGATTCAATATTGGTTCAATAGCCGCAGGAGCTACAGAGACACTTTTTTCTCCCTTCTATTGAAAATATTGACAATCTTCTCAATCGTCAGTGGTTAGAATTGCCAATTTTCTCCCTTGTCTCCCATTCATATCCCTGTATCTCTTTATTCATGGCATTATCCGAGTTGGCGGAGGGAAGGGAGTCCAAGATTATATTTTATTGCAGCCACACAAAGTAAATTGAACCTTGATGTGGATTAGAATATGGAGACTCGGCAGTTGAGGCCAATCTGCCCTCTCCATTAGTTATGGACTTGGGCTCCCTAATTCTTGCCCAAATTTCATTTCCTTCAAGAAAATAGGCTTGATTCGAATGGAAATTATTCAGAATTGAGAGAGTTTACCAGTAGTTCGGTTAATGCCGAAGAACCGTGAAGAATTCCGACCGGTTGTGAACAGCTCCGTATGATATAAATAGCATTTGCAAAATTTATACTTTTGTAAAAAAAAATTTACATTTCACGTATTTGTGTTGCGGTTTCTGAATGTTTTCAGGCAAAATATCAGCTCATGATGCATGTATTTTATAGCTTAGACAGAATTAGGTATAATTATCCCTGAGCACAATATTTAAATATTACTTTATCAGAGTGAAAGCTAGTATTGACAGTCGCGTGGTTTGGTTCATTCAATGTTACGATCTTACTCTTCAAAAATACTCATAAAACTAGTAAAGACACGACGAAATGGCAATATTTTTACCCTTGCTAATAGAGCAGCATCAAATCCCATTCAAAAGTACACAAAAGTGAATTTTGGCGAATTTAAGATAATTGAATTAAGATCATCTTCACTGAACTAAACATTTGCTTTATTTCTAATTTTACAGTGGACCATTCAATTCAATCAGTTCGGGGTCCCGGGGACGTGCTCACCTGCGGAGCCTGCCAGAAGCAGTTTTCGTTGGGTGACATTGTGCGGTTCATCCAGCACAAGGTCCGCTCCTGCCCGGCCCATCTCAACAATCACACGCATGCCAACAACTCCCTCCTCAACAACAACAACAACAACACGACGACGAAGAACAACAACAAGCTGAACAATCATCACTTCAACTCACCCGACAGCCCCAGTTCCTCCTATTCCTGTTCCGAGGAGGATGAGAACGAAGACTACGCTCTGCCCAACGGCCCTTCGGCCGGCAGTCGGAAGAAGAAGCTGAGTCACAGCAGCAAGGACAGCAGCACGCACACGCACAACAGTAGTGGGAGTAGTGGCGGGTTGGGCGGCGGGAACAGTGCGGAGACGGCCGTGAGTAGTGGGAGTGCTGAGAGTCCGCCACATCTCAATCTCAGCTCCATTTCCGCCGTACGGCCCAGTATATCAGCCCCAATCATTAGTCGCCGTTCCAAAGGCCATCTCCATCCACACCACCATCATCATCAGACACGGGAGGAGCGGGCGGGAGCGGCTCAAGTCCTCAAATCAGATGCGGAGGTCAATACGGCGTCTTCAGGTATTCATCCTTCTTTTCATTTCAGCACAATCTCAACAGAGTAAATAGTTTCGATGCATGAAAGAGCTTAATTTTTATTATCTTCGAGAATAGTCTCCGATTATTAGAATCAAGCGAAATCTCGACAAAAATAGAAGGATTTGTAATTACAACTGATTTTAGCATATGCATTATATTTACATGTGGCTCGTGATCCACCAGCGCAAAATCTGCTGCGATCTATCAATGCATAAGTACGTTTGTTATTTTTGAATCCGGTAAGATTCCTTCAGAGCTCAGAAATCTATGGCAAATAATAATGTATTGAATTAAGATATCAACTTGTTTTAAGGTCGTCGCCAAGTTCGACAAAATAGAATTGGCAAAAGCGTTATGGTCATTTGAACTTTAAGCTGATGTAATCCATGCTTAAGTATTGCCAAATTAGTATGAAGAGCGTGGAATTCCTGTTTTTCCTATGCAAAATCCGAACAATGTATTCAGAATTTGGAGTGAATCTAAGGCAGTTCCCAATTGCCAAGCCACAGGGAAGAGTGGAATGCGCATTTTCCACCAAGTGAGTGTTTCGTAGAGGTCAGAACCAGTTGAAAAAGTCTGAGTAGAATGGGAGATGAATTATTTGGTCTAATTATACTGCCGGACACCATGGGGTATAATTATAGTTGAAATGATTCAGGATTTGGTGGAAGGAAGGGCTGAGACGCCGTCCACATCATCTGCACTCAATGGGCAATGGGAAGGGGCATATGGGGTAATAATGGAGTCAGGGTCTACATGGAGCATTGCAGCTTCTATAGCTCTCTCGCTCCCATTTATCTTGGCCTGTTCTCAGGTTGGAAGATGATGATCCCGTGTGAACCAACTTGTCCAGTTCCAATAGAGCCGGATTTTAATCATAATCATAAATGTAATTCAGTCATAAAGGCACAGACCTGAGCAGGACTTGGCGGAAACGAGGAAATAATTGATCCAAACAATTCCCCGCTTCTACGAAAATATTCCCTGTCAAAATGTTGCTTTCCAAAAGTTTCTTCGAATAAGTTTGCCTATTGGAATACATTCGGCAAATATAACTTCATCTTTTTTTTGGTAAAAAATCCAAATATCGGAGCATGTCAGAAGCCGACCAGGGCACTTTTTCGTAGAACATTTTTCACCGAGAATTTTTTCACTGTATCAATTTCCTTACTGCTCTGGTAGACGACAACGTGTTCTTTGGTGGAGAGCATGGTTTTCGCATTAAGCTCTTGCTCTGTTGTAATAGTTAATTAGGTAATTGTAGCCAGTTCATTAACTCGGCCTAACTGCAGCCGCATGTATGCATGGATTCTGGGTGTAGAATTAAGTGGAGTGGAAGAGGACGGGAAAGTACAGTTAAATCCGCCAAGGCAGAGACCTGGCCAAAGTAAAGTTTAAAAAATGATGCTCGAGACTGGTTGAGAGAGACTTTTTGATTAATTTCCACAGTGTCTTTGGCCCCAGAACTTGATCCTTTGGGATTGTTTCCTTCAAAGTGATAAATAGATTTTAAGGTTTTTTCCCTCACTCACACGCTTCTTTTTCTCACTCTCCATTTTCTCTCCCATGCCATTGCAGCAGAAGCCAAGCCATACGATATTACAGCCAAGCCATCCCTTGTTTTCTTTTCCATACTCACTCTACACTTCTGCATATGTTTGCATTTGGCAAAAAGGACGGGAAAAAGCCGTCGTTTCCTCAATCTCCCAGATTAGCGCGTCCCGGTCTCCATGCATGTGGTCGTCTATTAAGCCCAGCACACGGTGTCGAGTGTCTTCTGGCCAGTCCAGCCAAGACAAAGACTTCCACTCATTTGAGAAGTGAGGAAGTGTTGGGTAGTAAAACTATTTTCTCGTTTATGAGTCTCAGCCTCTTTCCCACAAATGAGAGCGTTAATCGGAGGAAGTGAACGCAGCTCCTTGTCACTGTCACTCAGGCCCTACTTCAGGCGTGTCCGCTGGTCAGAATATCCCAAACAGACTCAAAAGTCATCTTGTATGCAAGGAATCTCGGATTTCCCTCAGCTTATGGCCCCACTTCTACAGGGCTGCTCAGAAGGAGTTGGGCAAGGGTTAGTGTTAGAGTGAGTCTGAATTTGTAGTACAGCTGATGTCCCATTCCGATCTGTAGCTTATGCTAAAATCACCAAAAGCTGGATTCATGAATACTCGGCGTAGACTCAATGGCTGGTCAACTCGGTGGAAGAAGCTGTGTACATGTGTAAAACATGCGGAACGTCGTTGCGTAGGGGAAGAAGTGCAATTCTTGGTCTAAGTAAGTGCTAATTTGAGATTCCATTCACATGCTTTCCGCGTTCATACAACACTCTGCCCGCCACGGTCACCAACCCAAAGCCCATTCAAGCCTTTTCCTATGCCTCACTGGCAAGTACTTACCCATATTCTCACTCCGAGAAGGTCTTAATGACCAAAAAGCCCCCACTCGGTCTGCCACAGGGAAATAACCTGCCTGCAGCAGCTCAGTACCCGACGGGCAAATACACATATGTTAATACCCAGTTATTTTTTAAAAAAATAATGTCGTTCCATTGACATTTGTAAAAAACTTTAGAATCACAATTTTGTGTTTTCTAGTATATATGCAATTGCACTGGATATATTGGGAATTTACATGTAAACGAAGCTACATCATTGTATTGGCTAGTTATATTAATTAGATTAAGTATAGAATCCTTGCTAATTACAAAGCGGGACAGCCAGACCGACGTGCACGGTCATACCATAAGCCCCATTGGGTGTAAAACCAAAGGCCCATCTCTGACCTCTCGCATCTGCTCAAGCTGGAATTGAATGCATCTGTAGAACAGGGAGATCCGAAGTGGCCTAGCTCTACGGAGACATAAGCGAGGAAGTTAAAAAAGCTGGGAAAAGTGATATCGCATCTCAACCCTTTTTTCCCACATGATTGTCCATTAGGTCCAAACTCGGGCTCTCACACCACTTGCATATTTTATCCATTTTACCCGCCTGGCGTGAACGGAGGCTACATGTGGGCCTGGCCATTATTACGTTTTCCCCCCGCATCCTCCTCACAAGTGCAGAACATATTATTAGGCATAATATTAATACTGGGACTTGTCCTGGGCCGTGACAGACGAACAAATTGGATTAGACGGGCTATGGCCAGAAATGCTAAACTTATTTCGTTAGAAAACCAAGGTTTTTCCACTCCTTTCGTCATCATTTGACCTTTCCCCTTCTCCGTCCTTTCTCATTTTCCCCTTTCACACAACTCATTAGTTCCAGCCGGCTCCGATTCCAGAATTTGACTAAAACCAAGAATTTAGTGGTTTCTCAATACTCAGCTAATGCCTTTCTCGAGTCTGTATCTGTATTCTGAACCTACGACGTACCTACGTCAATTTCAACAGTTTTAGATAAATCGAAATCTGCTACACTGACAATAAGGAGCTCCATCTAACCTAATATGACTATATTATCATAATTGCAATCCATTAACACGATATCTAACTTAAACTAACCTAACTGAGCATAATCTGAGTAAAAACGGCCTGAGGTTAAAACGTCAAAAGAATTTTAGGGAAACTCTTTCGAGGTCATTACGTACATTCTGGTAATTTATTTTAACCGTTAGAATAACACACCGGACAATATTAAATTGATGGCATAACACAGTGGCCTAATTGTCGCGTGTCCGTGCTGTAAATTCTACTGGCCGCGTACAATAGCCTGTCCAACGATTTAATATGAGCCTGTGTCTGAGACGATAACTGCATATGATGGGTAGGTATTATGTTTTTAAGTAATTAAATCTGCCAGAGGGACACGACGGTAGGTGGGAGTCCTTGTGAAATGAAATGGATGGACATATGGAGGCATATCCATGTCCACAGTCGTCCTGCTGTCAGGAGAACATTATCCGCTCCATGAATGAGTCATAAGGACGAGAGAGACAATCCTGGTCTTCAGCTTTTAAAAAATTGAAATCCCACCCGCTAAGTCCATGTGTGTCTGTCTGTACGGGAGCTCATGATGGGCTGGGTAGCGTCTACCGAATGTCCGGTTCTAAAAAGAATACCCGTTTTTAATCAGACCAGCCAGAGAGATAGGGTGAGTTGTGAGTTGGGCTTTAAAAAAGTATTGGAAACTAAAACTAGTCTAATATTCATTCACTAGTGTACCGAATCTCCTTTGGGGAAACTGAAACAGTCCATGTAATATGTTTCAATTTTAAAAAATCCAGAGCCTAATCCACCCATCCCTCTTGTAATGATATACGGAATAATGTAATATTGATATGGGCTGAATTACGGGAGTATTATTATCCCCTTCCCGTGTCGTCCACTTTAGTGTGACAACTGGGCTGGTGATAGAGTGAGATTGAAGTTGACAGGGTTAGGAAAGGTGGGATCTGGAGGCAGAATCAGTTTAGAAATTTCAATAATTAAAATATCCTTGTTTTCCACATGAGCCAAAGGGTCCCTGCGAAAAAGTTACCTAAATACAATAAACTATTTTCTCTGTTTGCCCCCAAATTCTCAATTTTGCTTAGATTAGGTTATGCCAGGCTACATATCGTGCCGTTGCACTAAGATTTTTAAAGTCTTGCCAAAATTGTAGTAATCGGAAAAAGATATTCGAGGGAACTTTTGAAGGATATTTTTCGTAGAACCCTAAACCGACTGAGAACTTATAACTAATTCAGATTTTAAATGCATTTATTTGAAAATGAAACAAAAATGTGGAATGAGCGACGGCCTAGGTTGATGGCGTTTGACATGGGTTCATCTCCATGATAATATGCTTCTTTTATTATTTATAACCCTGAAAATCCATGGAGAGATTGAAGGTTGGATTTTATTTTTATTTTGTGAAAAATTGAGTCATTCCCTTTATTTTCAATTCGATACCCTTCTTCTGGCTTTGAAATGAATGGAAAGTTTAAAATTGCACTCTGGTCGGAGAGCGGCTCTGGCTCCACTAAAAAATTCATTTTTGACTAAATCGGGAAAAGTGAAGCCTTTTTGGTTGGTCTCTACACTGCGTGGTGGAGAGTCCTTTTCTCCGTGGTCATTCTGTTGCGGAGGGAGGCTAGGGGCCTTTGGACCTCTTTACACAATAAAATGAAATATTATATAGTTTTTAAGTATCATCATCCTCAACAGTTTCCCCTCCTTCACATTCAGATTGGGTCCAAGTATGTACTTACACTTCCAACTCAGTCCTTGTGTGCCACAAGCCTGACTCAGCTCCATTTTTTATTATACTTTCCCAAAGGCTTGACATAATACTTTGAGAGTTATCGAGTAGGCAGAGGCAAAATCAGGGCTTTAAAAGTTTTCAACTCTTTTAATACCCAAAGGAGAGTCGTCCAGCTCAACCCGTGCCTATTTACTAATTGAATTTAAAATTTACACAATCACTTTGGGATTTTCAGTTATCTGACTGATTTGGATAAAACTAGGTGCAATTGTTCCTTAGGTCACTCTGAGCAAGTTTTAAACTGGACTGAAGAAAATGTGTACTTTGCCCCGTAAAAATCGCCATATGCCATAATAGACAGGTAGCGCGATTTGGCTAATAATTTGCACACGTGTTCAGTAGGTCCTTCTCAGCAGCTCGTATGTAGGCCAGAAAAAACTATACATTATATAGAATCAGAATCATATGTTAACCTAAGAGTTTCTTAGAATGACCCAAAGAATAGCTGTGCAAATTTTTAGCCAAATCGCGCATGAATCGGTAACGGACTTCAACTCGTGTGAAAAGTAGAGTAATTTAGTACAGGCGTATTTAAGGTATGCACACATGACCCCAATGTCTGAATCTGAATGCCAACAACGAAATTACATCTCATTAACCTATTTTTCCTGATTTTATTGACACATCTACAAATCAGTAACCTCGGCTGGATGGAAATTATTCCAGCCGAGTCGCCTCTCCGCTCCTCTGGGCTAAATACTAGCAAACAAATAGGAAAATTAACATACTTGCAGGAAAAATAGCTGTTGAATAAAAACGTAGTTGTTTGGATCTTGGGCATTGACATTCATTCCATGCAACACACAGGTTAAGTATTATACCAATCGTTTATACTACGGTGTGCTTAGGAATTTAGAATTTTCTGCAGTTGTACACAGTTTGGGTCAAGTACATGTCTTTATACATAGAAATGATACATTTGATTTATGTATAAAACATATTTTCGGTACTTTTTATGTAAAAATATGGTCATACTTCTGTTTTTCAGTCAAAAACAATTTAATTAGTAAATATTTGTCTGAATTTCTGATTTTTGCTGTAGTCACAGAAACCAGCTAAGCAATAACATTAAAATGCATAAGTATGTGAAGACAAAAAGCCAAACATGCTTCTCCAAACAAATGTAATATATTTAAGACTGTAAATAAATATGTCACTCTTCATTCCTCTGCATTGAGTTCTATGATGATTTTTGTGTAATCCGGAGTGGGACAGAAAAGCTGGTCTATTTTCCCTCCAGGTCATTTGACAGAACTAAGTGTGAAAGAATCAGAAGTTAGGACAAATAAAAAGTCCCCCAAAAAAGCAGAGAGTCAGTCAGGAGTCTTTTGTCTCGTACGGGAATATCCCCGTAGGAATTTAGTCAATTCCATTAGTTCCAGCCTCCTTTCTGGCCCTCTCCAAACATTACGTAATCCAGTCAATGGCTTCTGTTTACTTACCTTATTTAAAAAGGACCTAAGGTCCAGAAACAGGCGAAAGTCCGCACGCCTGCCTTCTCTCTTTCCGCACAACTTTTCTTACCTTGGGCAGAAATATCTTCAGACGGAGTTATTCCACCAATCTGCTCACACCGCGTTGGGCAGCAACGAATACATACTCTAGAATTCCTCTGGTGCACTGGCCCTGTGCACTTGGTAAGTTTCAAGCGGAAAGTATAATGTATAATCAGTAAATCAACGGATTAAATATTTTTATAGCTTATCAATAGAAAATGGATGAAATTCGGTGGATCCCAGAATAAGTTGGGTGCTTTGCACTGATTCGTAAACTAGTAGTAATATATTATTATCCAGAATATGGTTCCAGGGTATAGAAGAAGTCTGAGGATTTGAAATTGACAACGTGGATTGGGTTTGGGTTTTGTTAGTCCAACTATGTAATACACTCTGGGGACGACTTATTTTTTATTGGCTGAATGGATTTACCGTGTTCTTAAGAAGTCTGGGGCTTTAATTGTTTCCTTCATACATTGAGACAGGCCTTCAATATGCTAGGATTATGTTATTGGTGGCAATGACACTTTGCCTAATTTTGTGACAGTTTCCTGGTACATTTTCCTCAATATTCCCAAATCCTGACTGTCCCTCATCATCAAAAACTCATAGGCTGATAGATATGCGAGCAAGGCAGAGTGAAAGGCGAAGACGACTAAAAAGCTCCCAGCAAAAAGGTTCCTTACGAATAAGTTATCTCAAAAAATCTCAATCCAAAAACCTCTCTCGTCTCAACTGTTTTGAAAATGTCAGTTTTACTCTTTGAAATGCTGTACACACTGTAAATTGTGGTTAGTTTGCATTCACTTTGGTTAGCCTAGCTTAAAGCTTAAATAGCTGCTACTAAATTCAGTTTCAGATAGTAGAGCTAGGTTAGGTTTACCGAAAGTATTAAGCTTGGACAAGGTTTACAATACGCTTTTTGCCAAGGAAATTGTTTGCAAGGAACTTTTTCGCATGTACCATTTTGGCAGGGAAGTTTATCTCCGAGCCTTGGAGTGGATTATGTTATGCTAGCTGAGAGAAAGCGTTGAGAAAAGTGAGTGACTGGGACTGTCTTGAGAAGGCAGGAAGTGTCAGAGTGGTCTGCAGAGATATTATCATTAGGTATTACTTTTTTATTCCCAGTTTCCATCTGCTTGATATTCGGGACGACGGAAGAGCCTTTCTCTCTGTCCATCCATCCACTGGCCTGTCTCCCCGATCTACGCCCCGCATAGGCCTAATATGAATTAATAAACTCAAAACGTGACTTTACTGTCACATGCGGATCACTTCTCTCCTATTTCTTATTTCACAGAATCTCCAAAACCCAGTGTCACTCTCTTCGCTCAACTTGACTTTTTCAGACTCACTCACAGTCAGATGACATGAGGAGGAGTGCGAGGGCCAGGTTTCGGATTTAGAAATACACTATGGATTTCCTTACACTTGTGGTCCACTCTTGCATTTCATGTAATAAAGTGGAGTTTTTTTTGCTACTTACTGGCTAATATAAGGCCAATTTCAATCCTAATTGGAACAATACTACGAGTTTCTAGACATGACGTAATGCCAATTAGTTTACAATAATTTTAAACAAACTTGTGGAACCAGGAACCTCGATTTGAGATAATTTTTGGGCAACGAGCTTGCTTTCGCTTGAAACAAGTAATATGTGGGAGATTAATCCAAACACTGTGCAAAGATGATAGAACCTGATTTACTTAATTTTTGCACTTCCAAACTGTCAACAAAGTTTGGCGCAAATTTTTTAATAGTGATAGTTAATTATATTCGTGAATCTGGATCGTTGATTCAGTGTAATTTTCAGTGTAATTAAATAAGCTCATTGAACGCGCCTGGAATTTGAGTTATCACGTTGTCTTTCCTTTAAACGAATGTTTCAAGTGTCTGAAATCTACGGTGCAAATACTGTGTGGCTTGTTTTAATCTCGACGTAAGAATTTCTACGAATGTCAAGCAGGCTGCAGAATATCGGGAATATCGCGGTTGTATAGAATTCTGACCAGCCAATGCATTGTGACACAGATAAAGCGGGGGTTTTCGTGGAACCGTGTAGAGTAAATGCATGAAGTTATCCCAGAAGGATTTATTGGAGCCATTTTGTCGGCCACGAAAAGTCGTAGTGATAAAAGGAAGATGTGTATCTGTTGTGAGCAGAGTTTTTGTGTTGATGAATAGAAGGGTGGGAGCTTCTATCCGCATAAACTACAGGTTATGAATATATTTTTGTTCTCAATTCCATTTTTTGACATGATGAGGGAAGGGAGTTGGTCCATGCAGCGTAGACAGAAAAGTCAGGATAAGAAATTAGACTAACAATGGCTGGGGAAATTCAGAGAGTGAAGAGATTGTGAATGGACTCCAGGCCTCTCGAACCCAACTCGCCACTTTGAATACACTACAAAGAATGCTTTCACTTTTGGGAGGCCCTGAATTGTAATAATACGCCAGACCTGTCTTCCTCATAAACATAAAGGCTTGGGTGTGTGTACAAAGTTCTGGTGCTCCGCTCGGAGTCGAACTTGTTCCGATCCGGGTTTAAGCATAGACCGTGCCGGGTCCGGATCCGAAAAGTCGGTTCCAGATCCGGAAATGTAGCTCCGAACCCTGATCTGAGCCCTTTAATCCCATATAATTTTTCGAATTGTTAAAACAAGAAAAATATTACACGCGGTGAACACCTATGGGTATGGTATAAAAAAACCAAGTTTCATTGATTCAGGCTTTGTTAGCCTAGACTTTCGGAAAATCTTTCAGTGAAAACTACGTTGATTCTAGCAGAAGTGTCGAAGTGTGAATTTTCGTGGTGTTTACCTTGGGTTTTCCCTGTTCCTACACTCAACTAAAAAGGTTTACCGGTTCCGAATTCGTTCGGAGCATTGCCAGGACGGAAGAGAAAGCAGTTTTGGGTGTTGTTGGGCCAGGCCTGGAGTTCAGAGTCAATCTTTGTACTGTACTCTATGTAAAGAGTGTCTGAGCAGAAGTGGTGACAAGTGACTTGGCCAGTCATTTGCATTTTCGAACCAGACTTGTGCCATATCCCTCATAAGATATTCCTTGGGCTGAGTAAATACAAAACATGGCTAGTGTGGAGCTTCGTTCACTGCTAGGATTTGACTGGGTAACAGACTCCATGGGAGCAGCCCTGTACTTGGTTCCCCTTTTAAAAAGAGTGGGGGTTTATTGTAGTAAAAAAATCCGAGTCTTGCGGGATTTGAATTATCGGACAGTCATCGATCCGCTGAGGACACAATAGGCCTGAGTTGAGTGAAATGAAGACAATAGTCGAGTCAAGTTCCACTCTTGTGAGAATGATATGGGAGCCTTCCCTCTCATTGTTCTGGACTCGAGACCAAGGCTGAGGCTGAGGCTGAGTGAATAAAAAGCAAGCAAGTGCAGGGATGACATTTTGGAACAAGCCTCTTGACGACTCTCTCCTTTCTTGTCCATGTCTTGTCCTTTCGTCCGAGAATGATCAGTTTTCCCCATTCCCTCGAGAATGCTCATCAGAACTAGGATTTTTTGGGGAGTCAAGTCCTCCACTTCCGAGTTGGGCACAAGTTTTCTTATCGAATTAGTTGGCTTCCGAAGACCAGGCCTCTTCAGGCTCTAATGCTTCCAGGGGTTGGCTCCCAATTTACTCAACCATTAAATGTAATAGGCTCTATTTTAGCTAACTTTTGGGCGGCCTGCTCAATTTTTCAAAGCTCCAACTTGTATATTTTATAAGCTTTCACAATTTTTGATCCAATTAGTTAATTTGAATGTTCGCAAATAAGGTCAAGAGTTTGGGCGTAATAAGGCAATAAATTAATGCTTCAAGCTTCTAACATAATCTAACTCAGCTCAACCCAGCCATTCTATGTATTTTCAAATTAGTTTTGTTTTAGTAATTTGCATTTTTGATTCCGCAGCAGCAGCAGCAAAATTATAGCCTGAATTACAGTTTTAGCAGGGTATAGTTTTAGTGATATAATTGCAAAAAAATGATATGATGCAATATGCGATGATCAGATTCCAAGAAATTGGTCCCGACCTTTCTTGATTCAATGAGCTACTCTGTACTACTGTCCACCCTACAATTTAGAAAGGCCCGGTTTATGAATTCCGTTCACATTCCTCCGTCGAATAATATTTTTTCACTCGATTTGACGATCAGGAAATGATACGCCACTGGAATTAATTCAATCAACTTATCTCATTAGGCTTGTAAATGGAACAAGGAGGTTATCTAACCCTTTTTCCTATTTCGTGCACATCGTTACTTATAGGATTGAGTCCGTAATCCAGTAAGTTCTCGTAAAATTCCAAGAGTTTCTGTGTCACAGAAAGTTAATGGTACATGGTAGGTTGGCACAGGGGAACTCCAAGTAATTTTGAACAATTTGTTTTAATTCATGTGTTGCTTAACATTAGCACCTAAACCGTTGGTATTGTTGGAAAATCCATAATCGCTGAAAGCGTTTAAACTATTGCGAAATTCTGTACCTGGCCTTTAACCTAACAAGGTTTTCTTTTTAATTCCAGAACCAGTCCGCTGTGTCTGCTCGACCTGCCAACAAGTTTGTTCCTCAGCCTGGGCCCTGATCCAGCACGTTCAGCATAGTCATGGCGTGAAGATCTACTCCGACCAACCACACGCCCTTCTCTCATCCCCCTTCATGAGCTCGAGCCGTGCCGCCTCAACTTCACCCAGGGATCGCCTGGGTCACTCGGCCAGTCCCACCTCTGTCACCGGAATTCTGGGTCTTCCCATGTCCACCACCTCCATTGTGAACAGCAGTCCAGCCCTGAGCACCACCAGCAGCCTGGACCGAGAGCGTCCCTCCTTCTCGGCCACCGTCTCGAGCAGCACGACGACGGGCGGGAACAAGTCGGGACATCACGGGTCGAGTTCGGGAATTGGGTCAAGTTCGAGTCTGGGCTCAACCCCCGGCGGCCCGACCAGTTCCGAACCCCCGCTCGGCCACCCGTTCGGCCTCCTCCGCTTCCCATTCCCGCAACCCTTCGGCTTGCCCCGCCCGACGTCTAGTCATGATTTCCGGGCCGTGGACCAGTTAGTCAATTCACCCAGGTTAGATCCCCACCATCACCCCCTCTCGTCACCCCTCTCGCTCCACGACCATGCGGCTCGTACTGCTTCCTCTCCCTCTGTACTAACAAGTGGAGCTTCCACGTCTAACATTTCTGCCGTTGTGAGTGCTGCCACCTGTCCTCCGCTTCCACCCGCCATGTCTGAGCATCTCCAGAATTTGCATCCCGGACTTTTTCTTCACAGTGACTTCCGGCCCTCCCTCTCCTGCCTCCCCGGGCTTCCGTTCGACCCCCGGGCGGCCCTGGACCTAGCAGCCGCCGCCACGTCCACTGGCCGTCATCACTCCTCCAGCAATGTGTCCAGTCTCAGTGAGCCCATGGACTTTTACTCGCAGAGGCTGAGGCAGTTGGCGGGCGGATCCAGTGTGTCACCTTCCCCTGCTTCACCCGGGTTCTCGAGCAGGAAGTCCGCCATGACTCCACCCTCCCCGGTCTCTCCTGATGATGGTAAGCAGGCTGCTCCTTACACCTTGATAGTTTCTAAAGCATTCAATTGGGAATTTAGACGTTTTTTCGATTCGTCGCAAGCTTCTTATAGCGGAGTTTTCGTGAAGACTTAGCTGTGGGTTTTCATTAATTTTGAAAAAAATGTTTTTCTTATCTCATATTTGGCAGAATCCAAACACTGAAATCGATTAATTTACAAATACAGTAGACTCAAGGCGAAGTAGTTTTTTGTAGCATCATGTTTAAAATTAAGAGCCAGATATCACGCATTTTGACTGGCTCCATAATGTCTTGCATACATATTGCACAAAGTCATTACAGGGTAACTCAATTATCAGGCTTTACAAGATTTCTAAAGTCTCCAATGATCTTTGTTGCGTAGGAAAAGGAAAATTCTGCGACGTCTGTGGAAAACGGTTTAGATTCGAGAGCACACTAGCCGCTCATCGTCGAACTCACGGGAGCGACCCACCCCACAAATGTCCCCAATGTTCCCAGGCATTCACATCAGCTGGCCGTCTTCGTCGTCATCTCAGTTCTCAACACGGAACTTCCCTGGAACACATGGAAGGACTCGACCTGGGCCTCCGCCCACACAGTGCTCCTGAGGAAACCCCACTCGCCCTCACGCACACGACTCATGGGCTTCTGGGCGGAGCTTCCATGGAGTGTCCCAGTTCCCTTCTCAGCGGAACACCCACGCCACCTACGAGTGGTATCGGGTCTGGCAGTGCTGGAATCCTCTCTGGAACCACGTCTTCTGGCCCAAACTCTGCCAGCTCCTCCAGCCACCACGACCTGCTCTTTGACAAATCCGACTTGGCCGAATCAAAAACCTCGGGTCCCGGACCTGAGGACGCCGAACCCGAAGACTCGCTCCTCAATCTGACAGGCAAGAGTGAAGACTCGGAGGTTCCAAGGTCAGGAAAAAACTCACCAAAGGCCGACCCAGCCTCCAAGGACACTAGCAATGAATCGGAGGACGAATGCGAGGGTAAGGACGAAGAAGAGGACCTTACCAGTCCCTGTGCGACCAACACGAAGTGCAGCAATCTGCCCGACAACGAAGACACGCAGTCGGAGGACGGACGGGACTTTCTCGGAGCCCGTCGTCACGCGGCTCTCACCTCCTTGGCCATGGCTCTGAACAATGGCGGGAATAGCAGCGGGAGCGGGAACGAGAAGGAGAACACAATGGACGACAGTAAGTCGGGTGACGATTCCTCCATGGACGACAACGACGACTACTTGGATGATTCGGAAGGTGAACTGGATTCTTCGGAACCAGAACCCAAACGGTCACGTCGTTCCGGTAGCGGGACCGAGCCCGAGGACCTCACCCGACCCAAAGGTGACAAAATCCTCCTGTCCCCCAACGAGGTCTCTGCGGCGGCGGCCAAGGAGTTGATGAGCAACCCCAATTCCCTCGTGGGGGAGCTCATTGACCGCTTTGGGCTGAACAACATTGCCCAGTACTCGGAGGCCTACCGCCAGGCCCTCAAGGAGTCCCAGCTCTACTCCAAGCTCATCAAGGGCGGTGCTAGTTCGAATAGGAGCGGGTCCCCGAATGGGAACCCTGTGTTCAGCCCCTCCTTCGACATGCTCGGCGGTCATCCACCGCCCCCGCCCATGTTCCCCTTCGAGTCAAATCTGGAGAAGCGGCTGAAGCTGGACTCACCCGAGGCCATGTACGCATCCGGCCTCTGGCTCCCGCGTGACCCGCTCAACTTCCTCAACTCCGCCAATCTGGAGAACACCCGGGACGCCCTCCATCACCACCACCATCATCATCATCGGGAGAAGGGAAACAAGCTGGGATCAAATGGGAGCGGAAATGGGACCCAACTCAGCGGCACAATGGGCTCCGTCAAGAAGGAGAGTCGGCGGAATGACACGTGCGAGTATTGCGGAAAAGTGTTCAAGAACTGCAGCAATCTCACTGTCCATCGTCGGTCTCACACTGGGGAGAAGCCGTACAAGTGTGAATTGTGCAGCTACGCTTGTGCTCAGGTACGTGGTTCTATTCCTCTTGCTACTACATTTCCAGCTTGGGTTCGTATGGTTCTATGTAGATAGGTCAATAGAGTAGAGTCAATTGAGCGCCATGAGATCTGCTTAATTTTGGCATTTGCACAAATCTAACCTAATTTAATTTGAACGTGCTGAATAGACGTCGGAAGGTGCATCTAGCATGCAATGAATCGATACACGTTTTCGTGTTGAACAGGATTTTTAAACATAAACATAAAAATCATTGTCAGCGAATGCTAATTTCCAGTAAGTTCTAATGCTAAGTTCCAGTTGTTCATGAAAGTCACTAACTTTACGTATCAACCAGCCGAGTAAGTTGAATAAAAAAAATGCAAATCAACAAAAATGAACGTTCCGGCACTACAACAATAGGCTGTAGAAAATGAGAAAATCGTTTTGAATTATACACATGCTGATTCGATTACATTTGCTTTCCATGATCCATACGTTTATATCTGAAGTTTGCTGCTTCTGCGACAAATGCATACATACCTACATCATAGGTACGCAAATCTTGAAATAGCAAATGTAGCCGATCGATGATTTTTATGCATCACTAGCATTGTCTTAAAATCGTGTATTTTTAGCCTGCAATCCAATAAGATGACCCTTTTGTTTCATTTCCGTTATTTTATTTTCTGTCCCTGTGTTTAGAGCTCCAAATTGACACGGCACATGAAGACGCACGGGCGGTTAGGGAAAGACGTGTACCGCTGCCGATTCTGTGACATGCCCTTCTCCGTTCCCTCCACACTCGAGAAGCACATGCGGAAGTGCGTCGTGAATCAGAATAACTTGGCAGCCGCTGCCGTGGCCGCTTCGGTCAAAATGGAGCTCGGTTCTCACAGCTTCTGTGACGAGGATGACTCTGACTCTAAGGACACGGTCTGACCGATGCCCTGGGTGGAACTCGGTCCACCGTTTGGACTCCAGCTACCGATCCGATCCTCTGCGTTCTTCTAAGGGTAACTCTCTCAAAAGCCTTGGTGCCGGATTGAAGACACTTACCGAATTTCCCAGTTTCAGCATAAAAAGCACATATCCTTCAATTCAATTTTAAAGTCATTGAATTGTGTTCGTTTTTAGTTTGTTTAATATCAAGTCAAATATTATTTATAATTTGTACAAATAAGGATGAATGTTTACTGCTGTTAAAAAATCTGTTGACAGAGTCAGTACATTGTTTTAGCTATACATATACTTTACAGGATTTACCTAGCTAACACTTCCTCTTTTTGAATCCGAATACGGTTCTAACAAAAGGTTCCCTCCAAAAAGTTTCGATGACCAAGCTAACCCAGCTATACTATTAGAAATCCAATGCAATGGCACGATAAATCTTTTGCCTAGCCTAAAGCCCAAAGTCTAAAATGGGAACTTTTTGGCATGGAACTTTTTCTCTAGGTGGTTGATTAACATACATGAATTCATAAGTTTTCCTCTATTGTAAGTACACAAGGGTTGTGTCCGACTATCCCGGTTCAGAACTACACGTTTTACATTATACTGTCCCGTATGCTACGCCAGTCAGCCCGTTAAAAGAGTAATCCACTTACTCTCTGTGTATATTTGGGAATTGTATTTCTAAGGTTTTCTACGATATGTACATACATAGTAGTACTTATGATAGTTCCAGGTATTACGAAACATATTTCGCAGTTCGTTTGTCGTGTTGAATAGTACTTACTCCTAATATTCTTGTATCTAAATCCATTTTCCCCAACCTATTCCGCTGCACAGTCGAAGACTCAGAAACGGTGTAACTCACAACCCGGTAAATTGAACGACGCGTGTTGTTAGATTAGTCAGATATTTTAATTACGACGTATATGACTGTCTTCCTCTAGTACTTAGTATACCGTATACATAAATAGTCCTACTAGCTTTAGTTCCATGGTAGCCGTAGCTGGAGCGTTGAGTGAACTAGAATTTAACAGACAAAAATACAAGTTTGAAACAGGGTTTGACCGCACCAAAAATAGTTGTACATCTACCACCTAAGACTCTAATTACACTAGCCTATTGTATGTAATCAAGGATTTGTTTTTATATTAGTAACTCGTGTCATCTTCCCCAAGCACGCCCTCCTTGCGTGGACGTGTTAACTAGACGCGTGATAAGGTGGAAATTACTACTAGTGTTTATATCGTTACGTGGTTGTTGTTCCAAAGTACTTGGGTAAATAGGCTAGCCTAATTTTAGAAAGGAGGAAAACCAGTAAAAAAAAACTAAAACCAAAGTCGTGAAACTTAAAACTTTTCCCTTTTTGATTCAGAAAACGTAAAATCAAGAGGCATGTCAGGTCTTGAGTGTTTGTAAGAAATAGGAATTCACTCGACGGAGTTATTTTAAATATTAAATTAAGTACTAGGCTACTAATAGCGTCGGGTTAGAAGGACCTGTACGAATTAAATGGGAAGAATTTAGGATTAGAAGTGTGGAGTGCGTAGGCGTATAGTAGTAAACTGTACTTTTTCAGGCTAGGTTGTTGACACTCTTCAGAGAATTATTTGAAATAACTGGAATATATTATTTAAACGACGTTTTCCTCTTACCACGTTATGTTCCTGAAGACTGATTTTATATTTTATAGGGAAAGTTTTTTGGGTTCAGTCATAGACCTGCACTACCACTGTTACTCTTTTTGAATCCACGTCCACGGTTTAGCGATCAAATTAAGCCGTTTCGTAAATTTTGCAGTGAACAAGCATATATCCATACGTGAATACGATTTCCAAACACACGCTCTTTCCAGTGATATAATCGGTTTCTCGGTTTGCTTAAATTACATTTCCAAAATGCCAGCAGATAGTCTGAACTGCCGAAGTAAGTAATTGAATTTTCCACTATGATATACCATTGGAAAGAACGTAAGGTATGACACACGTGCTTGATTACTGCCTTATTTTGGCATAAAACTGCCTCACCAGTTTAATTAGAACTAAGACGTACTTTTATGCAAACCGTGGCATGGCTCTTGTTCAGGCGTAATACGTGCATGGACGGTGAACTTCCTGGGGGTTAACTGAGATTCTGATTTGACTAGTAAGAAAATCTACGCTGTTAGCCACTTTTACATGAATACTGCGTGCTTGATTTGTTTGGATCCTTTTCGTTCTAGGCTCCCTCTGTTACTGTTACATTTTACACGCTAGGTACTATTTTGTAAAAAAAAATTGTGTTGTTTCGACCTAAGAGTTTGAATTAGTGTGTAGCGTGTGATAATTCCTACATTTTTATTTCTAAGGAAACTAAACCCACGTCAAATTGTTCAATGCATGGAGTTTTTTTTTATAGTTCCTATCAAGTACTTCAGTGAATGTTAATTTAAAGAGACGATTGTCATACTTATTTGACTTGTGCTAGATCACAAGAATTAGGCTAAGAGAGTTTTCAAGATTATGATTGATTCAACTACTAAGTTATACTAGTACATAAGGTACATACATAGATTGAGCCCATTTGTTACAGAAACTATTTGTTTACTTAAACAAACTAAAATCAAGTTCAGCTCTGCGTGGAGTTGTTCTCGTGCAACTGGTACGACAGTAGACTCCACGCCCTACTAAGTACTTAAAACAAATCTAATGGATGGAAACATATTATATTGCTATACTTAGTAGGTCTAAAGTAACCATACATACAACACTTATGACGATGATGCTAATTTATGAATAGAGAGTGAACACGAATAAAAGTAAATAATAAAACAAGGTGTGCAGTACTGTGCAAATTTGAAATTGGACTTGGAGTTTTTTCAATTCGCATAATTAGCGCTAGAGTAAGGCCCCACCCACACTCTAAACACCCGTGGAGAAATCTAGTAAATAGTCATGGTAGAAACACGTGGAAAATTTTGCATAAGCATAATCAGTGAAACTTGCTTCTTAGTTAGTGTAGATGCTAACTTCAACTACATTGAGCATATGTTGTTATTTAAAACCTATAAAGCAAAGCTAGTTCCCACGCGGTAAGCACCCATGGAATGGAGGAAATTGAAAAACGCCCATGCTAGACACCCACACAAAGCTTAGTACTTGGCTATCCAGAAAAACCTTAACTAACCTTAATAGAGTTAATGCAATTTCCACAAAACGAGTTTCAGTAAACCTAACCTAAGGAGAATCAAAGCACCTTTTTGCTTTTCCATGGTGGCTTTGCTTGGGTTTTAATCCCTACTTCAACCATGTTTAGCAACTTTTTATTTCATAATGTTTCACTAGTAACAAGGTGTGCAGTACTGTGCAAATTTGAAATTGGACTTGGAGTCTTTTCAATTCGCATAATTAGCGCTAGAGTAAAGCCCCACCCACACTCTAAACACCCGTGGAGAAATCTGGTAAATAGTCATGGTAGAAGTACGTGGAAAATTTGGCTTTCCGGAATTAGGCAACCTAACATACTTAACTACCTATATAACTAATGTTATTTCTTGTGAAAGCCTTTTCGAAAACAACCTTGCATAAGCATAATCAGTGAAACTTGATTTTTAGTTAGTGTAGATGCTAACTTCAACTACAGTGAGCATATGTTGTTATTTAATAAAGCAAAGCTAGTGCCCACGCGGTAAGCACCCATGGCATGGAGGAAATTGAAAAACGCCCATGCTAACACCCACACAAAGCTTAGTACTTGGCTATCCGGAAAGACCTTAACTAACCTTAATAGAGTTAATGCAATTTCCGCAAAACGAGTTTCAGTAAACCTAACCTAGCGAGAATCGAAGCACCTTTTGGCTTTTCCATGGTGGCTTTGCTTGGGCTTTACATAATCCCTACTTCAACCATGTTAAACAACTTTTTATTTCATAATGTTTGACTAGTAGAAAGAATTTAAACTTTGATATAACGGGAAGGAAGACTGGAGAGAGCTATAGTGTGTTGAAGTCTGGTCTGAACTTTTTTAATCTCCTAAATAGAAGATTTGAATGCGGAATTCATATGCAAAATGTAAACAAACCCCTTTTGTCCTCAAGTTCATCAAGGTAAGAAGTGGGATAGTAGTAGTCAAAGTTTTCCACTGTTCTAGCTCAGTCTGTTGCGAGGCGATAGGAGGAATGGGAGAGAAGGGTATGAATGAAACTTTGTTGCTATTCTTTCCACGAAAGAAAACTAGGAATTGTCTAGAGACTCTTTGACCTATAAATAGGGAATTATACAATATGATGCCTAGACCTAATTATACTTCCATTCATGCGGAAACCAGAGGGACTTGCTATTTCCCTCTATTATCAACTCACTAGGCTCAAGTCTTGAGCACACAACAGCAGCTTAATTGGCTCAAAATGATGCAATTAAAATGTCACAATAATTTCACTAATACCCGTGATTATTATTAGATTTATTATTTATTTTCATCAGAGCATAAAATAGTTATATTTTCAGCACTTCGGGATAAAATGATTTAAACAATAATAGCTACAGAATCATGATCTTAACTTAAGTATGTTATTAACAATTGCTGTGAGATAAGTTGATTATGGAGCGTGTACTTCCGGTGCCTATACATACATAAAGCTCCTGCTTACGATCAACCAGGGCTAGGCAAATACTCGGAATTTGTGTAAAAGTTTACTACTCAGAATAGAATAACTTTTATTTTGTTCATGAATATACGAAAATAATACAAAATATAGCAATCTCATATATTTAAATTACTTTTTTATTTTACAAAATACAATATCATTTTGCATATTGAAACTCCATGCATTCAGTCATAAAATACATCACCTCCTCACAAAGTCCATCCATGATTACAATTTACTGATAAATTAAATGCCCGAAGGACTACGTCGTGTAATTTTTCAGTGACAAATATTTTGGTGCCTAAAGGAGTCCAAATACAAAATAATACACTTAATGTAAAATACAAGATACATAATAAATTATACATAACGTACTTCAAAATACTTACTGTACTTTACAAATACTTATAATTTCCCCATGCATGGTATATGGGATGGGATGAGCAGAAAAGCCAAGCAAGAGAACGTACGGAGAAGAGTACGGCATTCGACACTACAGTATTTCGTGTGGGCAAGGTGCAGAATTACATGCGGTGTCATCGCTCCCTACAGAATTGATTTATGAGTCCGGTGCTGCATCTAGCGTCGACTCTGGACACTGCCGGACTTTCTACGCTGCTCCTCGCACCTCTCTCTCTCAGCCTTCTACAGCACGAATTGGAAAGTTTGACTGTATTTCCATGCGTTTTAAATGCTACAAACTATTTCATGTTACTCTACGCATAACTCCCTACTGTGATTCATGCATAGAAATACCAGCATGTCTCTGGAATTTATATTCGCTCAGAAAACAGCCTTTCTAGTATTGTTTTCAAAATTATTCCGCCTTGAATACTGGAGAGTTAATCAGCTATCTATTTTTAATTCCTAAGACGAAGCATTTTTGAATGGGTTTGCATGTGAACATGGTAAGTGTACGCTCGTCATTTCATCACTAATTATCTGAAAAAATCGATGTGAGCGGCTCTAAAGATTCTTCATATTCCTTCATTCTGCATAGTTTATTAATTCTTAAAAATACTAATTTTAGTTTTTGGCAACATTGACGAGGTTTTATCACAATCAGAACGGTAAATTCAATGAACCGACTATTTTGTTCCAGTTTTAATTTTCAAGTATATACATTTAGTTTGCAAAGCTTCTACAGCTCATTTCACCTGAAGCTGAATTGTTCCGAATTGCATGCAAATCTATTGTAACTTCTCACTTGTAATTATCAAATTACAGTAGGTAGTACAGTTGGTAATTACAGTATTACTTTCCTGCGTTCTCATAAGGTCATAATCTGCCAAAGGCAATCATAGGTACTCGTATAAGCTGTAATACTGCATGTGGCAAAACAAATAATAAATCTGGACTGAAGCACTTAAGAAACAGAAGACCTATCCAAATACATAGGTGATACTAGACTTATTAAAGTAAATTCCACAAAAAGCTTTTAGAGACACCAATTATCAATGAAACTTGGTCTTCCCAGGGTGTTTACCATATGAGTTTACCAACTTTGTCCACAGTTGTTTACCACGTCCCCTGCTGCTTCCTTAGCCTTAAATCCGTTTTGAATTCCTGCTCGACAAAAGATTTAAGAATTGAGCATTGGTTCTCCCATGTGTATTTGTCAATTTTGGATAATGACGTATTCTGTATTCATTTGTTTTCCCTTTACGATCCCCACATCTCCCTTCTGGCCTGTCACCCTTCCGATAGACACTGGGCCTTGGAAGAAGAGGCTGAGCATGTCCGATGGCAATGCTTTATAACCTGTCAGAAGAGGCATGAGATTGAGTGAAGGAGATTTTTCTTCACTTCTTTTCCCTCCGCTTCTGTCGCCAAGTGAAACGGAGTCTGGCTCTCAGCCCTCTGCTTTCTATTTATTTTTTGAGCTCAAATAGGAAAATAGTATTCCCATCGCCTCTCATATATTTTATCATTAGTTATGGCTTCCACTATTGATTTTAGCAAGGATCAAGTCTCTCCTCACTTCAGAGCCTACATAAAAAAGGATACTTTCACTACTCGCTTTTTTTTTCACCCTTCCATTCCATCTCAACGCCCCGGCCAGAAAAAAAAACTACAAGAAATATTATTCGGGATGAGAAGTCTGGCTATAAAGTATATTGGGGCGGGGATAAAAAGCGGTCGTAATTTGAGAACTCTCCCTGTGATTTCTTTTTTGTTCCAATAAATCAAATCATGGATGAAAGTATGGAACTTTCCCTTATCTGCATTTATTTATTTTCCACCTAACTCTTTGGGAAAGGGAGGAAGAAGCTTGGAAATTAAGTTTTCGTCTTCTGAACTTGACAAAGTTTACTTGCCTGTCAGTCGATTCTGATTTAGGTGTATAGTAATTTATGGGGAAAGTAGTCTGGTCAGATTGAAACCAGAAAAAATTCATGTAGCATGGAATGTATCGTATGTAGACAAAATTCAGGGAAAATTGAATATTTTAACTAATAAAGTACTAGACCTATTATATGCCGACCAAATTACACATTTAGAGATTGGAACGAATTACGGATTCCCATGATGCAGTTGATTTAGATCTCGGTGATATTTATATTATTAACTGTTGCGACATTTGTAAAATGGGATCATTTTACGTATAAATCTATTAAATCGAGCCTGAGACGTTTTCTGTAACTTGGTCATGTCAACAGTGAGATACACTAAAGTTTGGTGTAAGAAACAAATAAAATTATTCTAAGAAAGCAATGTCTCTAAGTTTTATAATTGTGCTAACTTAAATATTTATAAAATAAACTAAAAGTTCCAATACTAGTTTATACAAAACTTAATATCCTCGTTAAAATTAGAATAATTCCTAGTTTTCTGATTTTTCTGTATTTTTACTCATATTTTCCTGTTTAAATATTCCGTTTATTTTTTAGCCCTATAATTGACTAAATTATAAAATGTCACTGCCCACTGCAGGCTTGTATTGCTAATTTTATGCTACTTAAGTGCGTAGCAAGTTCCCGAATTAAAACCCTCTACCTACTTGTGAACCACTTCATTTATAAATTGTTTGATGTAAATACCGCTTCATCAGGACTTTCTGCCTAAAATTGGACTCGTGCATCTCAAATATGAATATTTAGATGACAAAACTGACAAGATTCGTTCTAGAATTTTTTACAGACGCACAGGACGGAAAGCCAGTGATATCACATAAGCCCGAAGCAGGCCGAATAGAGAAAGCCAAAAAGTTACAGTTCATCTGACGGTGAAACTGGATTTGAGAAACGAATTCGGAATAGATGATTACTTGTACTTTAAGTGCTCTTGGGAACCGCGTCATAAGTAGCTTTATCCAGCTTTGACGTATACAGCCTACACAGTAGGCCTCTCAAAATATCTAAACTTTCACTCTTTAATATATCGTGCACACAAATTATATGCTAATTATACTCTGCATTCTACTTGTTTTATTCATCCGCTTTCTCATGCAGCTTCTTAATTCCCATTCCCGCGTATTTATGTCGAAATCATAAATATCGTATGCCAAATGATTGTATGTAGTTAGTATTACTGAATTTACTCTCCATTCTGTTAAATACATATCTGTTAAATAATTGGCCAATTTTTCAACCATTTAGGATTTTTTTAAATTTCTAAATCAGTAATCACGAAGTTGCTAAAAGTACGGTTGACAAAACGACCGCACTCCATGTATGTACATAATTTGGTCAATGGAGGTTTAGTGTTTTGCACCTGAATTGTTGATATGCATCTCTTTGAAAATGTTGATCGAAGAATTGCACGTTTGACCAAATTGGTAAATATTCCCACACTCCATTACATTGATAATAAATGCTTCCTTCCCGGATTGACATTTGTGATGATGAGGTCTTTAGATTTTCTTTTTGAGCTTCTGCCCGGTTAATTTGGCCACTGGTGCTGGAAGTCGTCTGTGAACTGATTCCCGTAATGAGGCTGTGGTTCTTGTTCCCAATCAATGGCGGGAGCATTAAGGGAGTTGAGTGAGTGTAAAGGGAGGCTGGAGACTCAAGGAGGGAAATGACAATCAATTTCCTCATAAAGGACATCATAAAGGCTGATGTGAAGGGATCGTAAATGGGATGATGTGCTGACAGAGTCAGAGTTGATGTGGTGATCAGGAATGAGACTGAAGAGAGCCAGGACTCAATGAAACAATTGAACCGTATATCATCAATTCCCCTTATTCCTAAGTGCACTTCACAATCAGCCAGCAAAACTCACATCTCTTACACTAATAATGAGGGATGAATATCCAGATCCAATCTCCCATTAGGAAGCACATCCCATTGTTGTGGAAACTCAATGGTCAAACATAAGCCGCGAGTTCACTCTGGATGGAGTAGGTATTCCCTTACTCCAGCCAGATTGAAATCATTCAATCCGGATTTATCAACCCTTTGAATGCAAATGTGCTAATGCAAATACGCAAATCATGCAAAGAAATGATCTCTATCTTCGCGCTTGGTACTTTTTATATGGCCAAATTGCTCGTCTACTAAAGAAACACCAAGGAAAAGCTAATTTCTTGGTGGCTCTCATGATAATACAATTAGAAGATACATTGGGTAATCGCTAGCGAGCGACCGCAGCTCAGTAAAAGAAAGTAAAAATTGAAACGAAAAAATTCAACTTCCGCATCGCCAGTGTTAATTAATTGTAACTTCTCAACTAGCAAAAATGGCTGTGTTAATTTGAGACTGTGAACAGAACCGAATTCACGACAGAATTTTAGTAGAAAAACAGAATTCATAGGACTCAAGTGGAAGTTTGAGGCATTTTACTTTGCTTGCGGTGTTTGGCGGCAGTATGCAAGCGGTTGCCGAATATGCCATGGTATCAACTATTAAATTAGGTAACTTCAGTTTGATGTATTTAAAGTCACTGAGCATTACAAAATACCAAGGGCGAAAGTAAACTACTTACATGTGCCAATCGTACGTGTTAAGTATTTACATGCTGTAAATGAACTCGACTTTCTTCTAAATGCTGAACTAAGGCCAACTCTGAGTATCTGCGTATGTAAATATGCATGGCTCAGGAACAGTTATATATATATATAAATAAGCCGGAGCAGTGACAATTATAGGTTCATTGAAGTGGAGCATCGAGGCTCAAGTACAGCTGAGCTCTGGCACACGCTTTTCCTTTCTATTCACTTTCTCCGCGTTAAAAATGCACTCGAGTCACTCTTTCTCTCGTCAGACGTGTTAATTCGGAAACTGAGGCTGTAGCGGCATAAAATTGATGGAAAGTGAGGCCATAGACATTAAGGAGCTGTGATGGAGCCCGGCTTGGTGCATAAATAGGATGAAAGCAAAAGGGAAAACCCAGTAATAAGCCATATAAAAGTTTTTTAAGAGTTTTTCGATGTTCAGCCTTTCTTCCCTTTGTGTTCCGAGCTTTAATGCCTGAGTTGTGCATGTAGTTTTTCCTGAGCGAGTCAACGAATCAATTCCTTCACTCTCACTTGTTCCCATTGAGAAGACTTGGGGACGACGGAAGGAAGCGGGTAGTTTCATCATGCTCAGCCTTTCATTGTTGAGACAATGAGTAAATTAAGTTGGGACAAAAGGCATGTTTACGACTAATTTCTCTGATTTCCTTTCCCTGTGCAAAGGCTTCCTTCTTTATCTATTTTTTCCCCAAAGCAGCCGCTCCTTTAATTGCTTCACGGAGCATGGAAGTAATTGAGTGACTTCCGTCCTCCGGAATGAGAATAGGTGAAAGTATATTAGGTTTTGGAAATGGAAACGCTTCCCAAATAATAGAGTTTGTTCCACGTGGTGACTCCTTTCTAATTTGATGGTCGCGAGAGAAAGGCTCCCAACCCCTTCTCCCACATACCACTGTACTGTAATTCTAATCTCATTTCTACATAATTTCCCTAATGCACATGTGAGGGCGGTACGGACGTGACGTGTGTATGTACTCTGCCAGGAATTGAATGCACTTACGTGAAATTGAGCCGCTTCACAGGGCTCGGCTGTGGGGGGAGAGTTGGGCAGGGCTGCTCAAGATTGATCTCGACAGAGGCACATATGGACAAGTTAATTTTGTTGTCTTAATAATAATTTCCAGACTCATATGGACAAATTACCTCAACTTACTACTCCCCACTGTCTCCGGATTAACGAGTCATTACAATTGTGAATTCGGGAGGAACCACGAGGATCTGTGGAAAAGCCAGCTCCGAGGCTCGACCTATGTAAAGTCTTTCGTAAGTTTCTTCGAGTAGCACGACAATTCGGCATGGATGATTCGTCGGACAACGGTAAATAGGTTGGACGTATGATGCAAATAATACAATTCAGCTTAACCAGGGCTAGGTTAATAGAGTCACCTTAAATTAAGTTTTCATGATGTCGAAGAAATTCATGGTTACACAACTTATAGTTGCAATATTATTACAAAAAGGTTTTTCAACAGTTGTCGTTGTATGGATAAGACCCGAGTAATTCGGAATAATTGCAAGAACGGCCACAAGTAAATACTAAGTTTTTTAAAAGTTTCCATTCTGAATATGTCCAAAATGACCCAATATCGATTTTTATTAAGTTTAATATATCAGGAAGATGGGATTGAATCCAATTTTTGAATTGTCAAATTATTTTGAGCTCCCGTTTCACAATTTCTCGATGCTCTTTTTTCGTAGAATCATAGTATTATGCAAAACTGTGGATTAGGTAGACAAGGTAGGGGAATGGTTGTGAGAATAAATGGCGTGATGGTTGATTCCAAGTATTGTATAGACGGAATGGGCTGCTGGCTGTCAGGTTTTGGGTGGCACTGACAAGGAAGTCTAGTACGATTGACCGAATCCTCGCTTGTTTTTTCCAATTACCGAGCTGGAAGCCTCTCTCTGGCATATAGTACTTTTTTGGTGAAATCGAATCCAGCGGATTGTTCCTTCCATGACTAGTCTCCTGGGCATAAGGGTTCGCACTGGAAAGAGGACCGTCCATATTGGATTCCACTTTTTCCAAGGGGAAAAAGAAAAAGACTCCGGCTTTCCTGTCGTCAAAAAAAGCGGAGAGAAAATTCTCTATGCGGCAGCTAACAACCAGAAGAATCACGTGGCCTTTGAGAAACACAGTGATAGCTCTGGAAATTTAATCATGTCCGTATTTTTACCTGCATCACAGCAGCATGATTTTATATTACATTTTGGAAAAGGAAAATCAAATTTCAAGAAAATTCATGAGTCAAATCTTTTATTTAAAAAAAAACAATGTATGATTTCTTATTGCCGAATCAAATAATGATCCATAATTAGCAAGCGTTACAAACAGATAACCCCACAACACAAAACGCAACAATATTCCTTGCTTCTTGCTTCAATAAATGCAAATAAATAAGCCAATTTCCAAGTTCTTTGTAAACTATTGTAGTCTTTGAAAACGAAGTCCGGTGAGAATGAAATCCGCTTCCGGTTAGGCATCCTAAAGTATAGACTGGTATCTATGTACTGCCCGGTTTTGAAGTTTTGTAAACAACTCTAACCTTCAGGGTGAAACATAGCGCCTTTCATCGCAACTGAATAAGGAATGGATTATTAAACTAAAATATGCCTCTAATCTACAAAAAGGAAATAAGAGGGCTTAATTATTCCGCAATGTATGTATCTCGTACATGAAATTCGTTCAATTGACAAGATTTTTGTATGTTTAGTGCTTCGCAATGATTCTTGAGTTGCTAGATTTTGAATATGAATCTGGGAGAGAATGAGATTAGAATAAGGCAGAGATGGAGGAAGTGGCTGATGGCATAAGATCCTTGCGGTGTAGAAAGCAGGGAATTTGCTGGGTCCACATGTGGAAGCAGACCTTTCTCCAATCATCCTCCGACTCTCCGCTCCCACCCAAAGGACTGCACAGTGGCTGGAAGTGGAGTGGAGGCCTAATATTTTATTTTCTCCGTCAAGGGCCATGCCACGTATGTGTGGATGGATGGAGGGAGGGTCGAGGGGGATAATGGTGGGAGAGGAAGATGGGTCTGGTCTGGTCGGGAAACAGATTGCCAAAGCCATACATTTCCACATCATGGAACACTGGAGCAATTGTAAATGGAGATTTGATGTGATGTAATGTACAGAGATCTGTATTGTATCCATGTGTGTGTGTGTTCCTGAGGCCCCGAGTCCTTCCAGAACGGAGGCAACTCGCTCCAGCCGCAGCCGAGATGGGTGTATGGGTATTATTTTGAACTTTGATGGAATCAAGTAATTATGTTAGCGCTTCTGGCTGAAACTCCTTCTGAACAGGCCACACGCCGTGAGGAGCATATAACAAACGCCTTCATGCATCCCAATCTTGTACGCATTCCACTTATTTCGTTTAAGAAAGTCGGACGTTGAAAGTGTTGCATTTTCAGTATATATTAATTTTTGTAGAAAATCTAACTTTCTCTTATTCTGGTGCATATTATCCATTAATTTTTTTTATAATTATGCATGCGTTAGTTATGCGACCATTTTCACGCACAAATCACAAGCATGGCAACATTATAATAATTGTACAAAACTGCTCGCAGCGAGTTGGAAAGCCATTTACGTTACAGAAATCTCCGGAATAGCATTCTACTGCAGCTTTCGGAAAACCTATGGTCTTGGACACATAGCAGTAAATATGGTAAACAAATACAATACAACTCTCCATTACTACAAATAGTCATAATATCGGCGACCGGCGGCTATCTCTCAGTGTATAGCGATGCCATTATACAAAATTGACAACAACCAACTCGAAAAACCCTTAAAACCGGTTACTTTTTGCCGTTTAAAGGGAAAATTGGATAAATTTTCAATAATTTTAAACGCGTTTGTTGCCAATCTTACTAATCTTCAGCCATGTATATCATCGTATTCGTTACACACGTTCTGGAGCTCAAATGTATTTTGCAATAGGAGGACATGGTACATGCCAGCCAAGCGGGTGCGGTGGACCGAAAAGGAGCGGATATCCATCTGAGACTTTAACAGACTTGTATAACTCCCGATTAGAAAGTATTGGGAAAGAGGACGGACTGTGTGAGGGCGAAATTGAGGAAACAAAATGTAAAAAAGAGAATTCGGGTAGTCTGAATCCTTGTGCATGCATGAATTGAGCCGTGCGATGACAGGCGGGGCCTGTTAGTTTCCCCATATGATCTAATGGAAAAGAGAAACTGGAAACCTGGAAAAAAGAAGATCCATCCATTCTCTTCCTCTCTCTTTCGTCCTCTAATACGTATAATGGGATCTGAAGTAAAATAAAATTAGATTCTCTGTGGAATTCTACTTTTCTAGCCTTTTTTTTACTTTCCTTCTCTTTGGCCATCCACTCTCCCTTGTCTGTCTTTCCCGCTTAAGCTAGACCCTCGCATCCCCTCTCAGGCCTAACGTATTGATTCTTACATTAGCGGATATCTCGGAGACCAGGCTGCCATTTTTACTATTTCTACTATTACTTAGAAAGCCAGATGGAAGTCCTGATCCCAGGCTCATCATGCCTCATGTAGTTCACAGGTACATAGAAAAGAGCTGTGCACACATTTGGCCATGTCGTTTTGCAAGTGGACCAAGTACATTATTTCTAGTTTTATCAAGGTATATTTTCTAAACGAAAGTTTTGACAAAATTGAAACTGGAAAAATTTGGTAATTGTGTTGCTTCTTGTCCTCCAGGACCAGAGAAGGTATTTAGAAGAGGGAGACACGTTAAACACCCATGCATAAAAATAATACACCCATTAAAAATTAAAATTGCCAATATTTCTAGTTATTTTGCTAACTTTTTTTGTTTCTTGTTACAAAAAGCTTTCAGGGAAAATTGCATTAATCGTAGTTAGGTTAGGCAGGTTTCTCCGAGGATCCACAAACCTGTTTGTGTGGTGTTTGGTACGTGCTTATCAACTTTCTCCGTAGATGTTGAATTCTTAATTGAGCCTTTGCAGGTTGTAATCATAGGCTACAGGCTATTCTACTTTAGGTCCATAAGAACAACTGCATGCAGCCCCAACCAGTTTTTCTGCCTAAAAAAACTTTGGCGCCCCACGCGGCAAGAATAGAGAACTTGCAAACGATTTTTACGCATTTTTTTACATGGATCTTACGTACACGAGCATATTTTAAAGTCTAGCCTATTATAATAGGCGAACATCCAATCGTTTCAACATTTAGGTAGGCTGCTAGTAACTTCCTACGTAGAACGTTGAGAGATACTAGAGAAGCAGCAGGTTCCTTTGGAAAAATCCTTTGACTTGAAGAAAATAAATAAACGACGTTCCGTTTCACAATTCTCTCATGTAATGAGTCTCTGGGTTCCAATTGCTAATGGTCTGAGTCCGCTTCTCTTCATTTCCGGTGTCACATGAACCGCTCTTCTGTAAAAGAAAAAAAAAATTGGTGAAATGAAAATGTCGTAGGTCAGAGTACTTGTAAGCGCTTTTACAATAAGTGAAATTAAATATTAGCCCGCATGATTCAACGGATAGCTTCAATATGGCAATCATTTTCATATTACTGTTAACATCGACGTTTTAATATTGACGGAAGTCCTAGAAAACTGGCATCCCAATAACTTCTGCATGCAATTTGCCGCCTAGTATATATCTAGTATGTCAGATCGATGAGTTACTTAAGTACATTTGGAATTTGAGCTACTGCATGTTGATTTTGGAACACAATTTGTTTTTCTTCCGTTTCAGTTAAGTTCCAGGTGCTTCACAGGAATCAAGAAAAAATGACATATTAATCATCTATAGAATCCAATTAAAACAGCTCAGGTTGAACGTAAATACAGCTTTGGAAAGTTAATTCTTTCCAATTGTAGTATGTAGTTACTTTAAAAAATGTACTTGTAAATATTGAATTTATATGACTGCAGCTGGACTTTGCGCTTAGTAAAGCTGTTGAGGCCTAGTGGCTGGTTTCTGAGGTCCTTTTGGCCTACGACAGCGAAGGTAATTTCTTATTTTTCCCTTGATAAAGGACTGTTTCGAAAAGGGATAGTTTTGGTATCCTTGTTTGAGAAAGGAGCCGGAGCTCCCACACTCGAATGAGTTTTGTATAGACACACCAATTTATTTCGCATCAGAGACGAAGGAGCAGAGAGAGATAAATTTGAGTGTCCTCTCGGCGTGATTTTCGGTGCCATCCCCAGTCTGTGTTCCTGGGAGGCAGGCAGGCACCAAGGCACTTTCCATTTTGTTTTCCTGGCCAGAGCTCCCAACACACCCACACATGCACCAGCCTCTGCTCTCCCATCCATGCCCATATTACTCTCGTGTCAGCCCCGTGTGGGAGAAAGTCGCTGTAGACAAGCACCATTTATCTCTGCCTCTCTCGGCTCCTTCCACCAAACTCGTCCCAAACATCACGCCTTCCTCCAACAGGCCAGGCACGCAATTACTTCTCACTCATTCCGTGTCAATGGCCTTCTGCTCTGGAGCCAGGCCAGCCCAAACGGACGCTTGTCCAGCAACTAAATACATCCTGCTTTACTTCCGTCCAGAACACACAAATCTCAACACCATTAGGTGCTACGAGGGCTGATGAGGAGTGGTTCTAATTGTGAATCAGAAAATCACAGTAAAGGAAAAAAATCCTCAAAATGCATTTTATCCCATATATGTACATGTTTCGCAGAAGAATTTGACCCCAAGGAACAATCTGACTCCATGAAATACAAATAAATATAAATTAATATCTTGCCTACTTTTAAAGTTCTGGATAATTGTCATTCTGGTCAAGTTAGGTTAGTATTTTGAATTTTGAATTTAGAAAACAATTGAATGAAAAGATCGGTTAAGGTAGTCCCAATATCTACAGCATACAGGTATACAGTCCATAGTGTCTAGTAAATTAAACCAACCGAAGTGCTTCAACGACCAAATCGTCTTTCAGGTTGCTAGATTTTTATATTTTGCCTACAATTTCTATCATTTTACATTCAGCAGACCTAGGTACCGATTTAACTACATAAGTAAAACAAAGCAAACCGAATGTTAATAAACGTAAGGATTTCCACTGAGTTAATAGAAGAGAAAATTCAGGAATATTCTTTGTAATATTCTAAATCTGAATCAAAACGTAAAGATTGTTGATTTTGACTCAGTTCAATTCCTACTGTTTAAGATTGCTGTAACCCGACTTTACAGTTTAAACCGGGACCCAGACCGTGTGCAGAAGAATATCCCTAAACTGGAGCTTGTAAATCCAGTGGGTTGTGTGTGGATTGGAAGGAGTGAAATAATGGTTGGTTGGATTAGGCCATAGGAGGAAAGTGACTTCATAAGTCGTTTGGAATAAAGCACGAACAGAGTGAGTGAAGTTCATGTGAGCTGAAGGGAGACAAACCACAGAGGCTGAGGACAGGGAGAATGAATGACTTGGAACTGGAGGAAAAATATCACCAAGTCCTCAGTTGAACAAACGAGAAACACAGTAGTGTTCGCAAATGCACTTTTCTTGGACAAATTGGGATCATTTGTAATGAGCAGGTGGAGGACTCACAGCTCCTTCCAAATGAACTCACGGCTGAGTGGAAACTTGAATCGGGAAAACTTTAACATCTCATATCAGCTTTTCAAAAACCTCTGCATAACGTCATGTACTCAGATTTTCACTTTGAATGCACACTGCCTTCGAACTTCACAGAATCCGCTAAACGTCAAATATCTGTTTACTGATTTTGGGTCCAGCTTATTTGCCAAATGCATTTTATTGGCACATGTATTTAGATAAATAATTAAGTATTTGCAGACTCAACGGCTTGGTAGGCGAACTGAATGAGATTCTAGTACCAAGTAATTGACACAAAATCCTAGCAAAACGTTCTAAGCGGAAAACACTCCCTACGAAAAGTTCTATTTTTACTCTTTGACCTTAAACTGAAATTTTTGAGCTTACGTTCAGGCTTGTGTAGATCTGTAATTAGAATAGGTTACATTTCTTGCCAAACGTGTTTTAATAGGACAGAAATCATTATCGGGGAATTTGTTGCAGAGCTTTGGCCTTAGTAAACCAGAAACCGGCGTAAACTGTACGGCAGGATGGACACAGCCACAATAGCTGTTTCCTACTGTTTGTATACAATCGATGAAACTGTAATTACCGTGTTGACCCCTTCATTGACTCTGTTTAATTTGGATTGACTTCGCTGAAATATAAAATAAATACAGAATAACTCATTTTCTCAATCTGATACCAAATTCAAAGCTAGAATTGAATTGACGTAATGCAGTACCACTTAATGCTCGACAAGCAAGAGCCGAACAATATCATTCCCCTGCAGCTCCTTCCTTGTACAACAAATCAAATATAAGTCTCCATTGACTTTCTCCGCCATGGCGTGCATGAGCCAAAATAAATTCCACTTCCAAGTAATCCAATTTTCTTCCCATTTAACCAATGAAGTTTGTGATTAAGTTTTTTCCTGTCTCCAGTTGCCTCGAGGCAGGAATTATACGACATGTCAACTGCGGCTCCATCCCAGCTCAGCTCCTCCAAGCACTCTGACGTGCCTTCCCTCCAAATCTGAAAGAAATGAAAGCCCTTTCCATCAACGCCTTTTCCAAACTGTGTACCTATGCTGCTGGCATGTAGGAACATGAGCTATTGTAGCCGTCTTATCAGGCTCAACTGCGATTTCTATAGACGGCCGTAAAAGTGCGGGATTTTATGATCCCTGGCTCCATTGAGAAGGGCGGGCATATGGAAGGCTGAGTGAGTGAGTTTATGATACTTTTTCCCTTCGTCCTAATCTGGCTCCATCAGGGTCTCGGTGCATGAAGTCGGGAGGAAGATAGACTGGGAAAAAATGAAGGTTTCTTAATGATCCCTCACACAACTTTTTAACTCAATTAACACTTTCCAACTCATCTTTAATTCCCTCTCTCCACTCCCTCAGCTTTTTACACTTAAACCTCGAGTCAGTCGAGAGGAAATAAAGAAAACCCTTATTACGACTCCTGGGCCCGACTCACTCCTAGGCAAGTCTAGAGCCACGCTGTTGGCCGAGTGCAGGGAAACAGGAGAAAGTTTTCACTACCTAAAATATTTCCATAGCCTCACTTCACAAAACTTGAGGAACATCCGCACAAAATTCCCTTCATATTTACACTCCCACCAAATCAGGAAGACCAGAGTAGGAAATCAATTTTTATTGAATTTAAACAAATCTTAAACCCATATGTTACTGTCTGTATATCCTCCGGTGTTTACCTACAAACATCTCTGTTATATATTCCATAATTCCATGCTAATTTATGCCAAGGCATGCCATTCAAAATTTTCACACACTTGATTTTGACATGATTAATACAGTATTTTCTGATTCTGGACATTCCAATAAACTGGATTTGAATGAATTTTGTTTTTGCTTATCCAGAATTTTGGCCCCTTCCAAACGACTTTCCGATAACTTTGCTATTAATTGCATATTGCTGGAAACAATCAAGTTTTCCTTATAGTCTAACCTCTTCGGCAAAGCACACGAATAGTTCATTCATAATTCATAGATTAAAACCCCAAGGAGCCATACAAAAATAGCCACATAAGCTACCAGAATTTAATTAAATTTAATTAGGTTAGGTTATCGTAAAACTCAAGAAATTCCATAATTTCTAATAAGGTTATGTTAAGATTTTACAAAAATCATCGCTGTAGTGGGGCTGTTGACAGTGGTTCCTATTCCAGTGGATTATTAGTAACTCATTGAATCCACCCCGTAACATATGAACTGAGCTGTTTAACAACAAGCCGTAACACGTGCCCCACATGAACCATTTGATTTCCATTCAATTTCCTTCCTATAACCCAAGTGAATGTAGAGTAAGGAAGTGGACAAGTAGAAAAAAGTTTGTTAGGGGCTGGCTGTGAGTCTTTGTGAAGATAATTTAATTATAATTTTGATGGATCACATTGAGAACCGCTGCCAAAAAATACCTTTTACGAGATTGAACTTTTCCAATAAGTGACAGGGAAAAGGAAGAATATTTATATCTGATTCTTCCTCCTTCACATTGGCAAACCTCTGCAGAAGGCGGAAAGGAGTTGGAAATGGAAAAGAATGAAGAATGGGAGAAGGGAAAGTTCCTTTGTCTTAAAAAGAGACAAGTGGTTTGGCTGGATCTGTGACTGTCTTCCCTTTCTTCCACTCTTCCACCTCCGCCTAATCAGTTTTCTTGGGCACAGTTTATGATTATTCGGAATGGATTTGGACTTGTGTTCACATCAATTTATCCACATTGCTTCTGCAGACTACAAGGAATGAAGGAAAATATTGAATGCTAACTAAATTGCTTCCCTCCACTTCCCCCTTCTCTTATCACAATATTCAGACACATCCTGCACGCGTATAAATAAGCTAAAACTAAAGTTTGTCGCTTATGAAACTCCAAGAGATGTCTGAGACTAAAACGAAAGAATTTACATCAAACAGATTATGTCTTGACAATTCGGACAATGGGTTTGCAGTTCTGATAAAATATACCAAGCGTTACATTGAGATATAGCGCATTGAACATTCGGCTTTCTTCTTCACTTTAGAAGTGTTTGACAGTTGAAGATGCATATTTTGCACTAAATTGAAATATGTTATCGAGCTGCGTACAAGTACAATGGCACTCGAGTCCTAAAAGCGGGCGCTGTTGTCGCATGGGCTTAGTCTGTATGCAAAGCTATGGGATGTAAATTTTTGAAAATTATTTACAGTGCATGTAGCGACGTACACTCAATTCCACATTGAAAGCTCAAAATTAAATGACTATCTGTAGTCGCACATGTTTTTTCAAGAAACAATAATTTACAATTGGTAGTCGGATTAGCGGCAGATCAAATGGACATTTACTAATTATAAACCTCCAACTGAGTTTGTCTAGGAATACGATATAATTGATTCCAACGTCTAATAAGAACACCAGTGGATGCCTTTGAAAACGGGTTCCATACATAAACCAATTACTACGCTGTTCGGTTTCATTTAATTTTGGCTAGCATGCTCTAACATTGGATTTAAATGTTAAGCAACTGATTACAGTGGTTTATTTTAAGGACTGTGGTGGGATGTTTGGGAAGTTTAATGCAGGGAAACATGCCTATCCGTTTTCCATGATGGAAATCGATTTTTTTGAAAATCTACAATCAATGGTTTTCGAAAAACTAATAATTTTTTTAAATATACAAAAATCGGTCGTAGCCTTGATCTAGGAGAAATAGCATTGTGATCACTGTCAATGTCAACAGCAAGCAGCTTATAGCCCGTACCCAGTTGTCGCAATGCGTGGATTGAAACTGAGCAGATATTTAGTTTACCTGTCTACAAAATACAAAATTCCAAAGCTGGCATAAAGGCTGACATTGAAAAGTAATTTGATTTCCCATTACAAGCTAATTCCAGTTCTTGGATAATAAGATGAAGTGGAAATAAGGAAGTTGAAGTAGAAAAGAGTGGCGGAAGTTGAAGCTGGTGATGGTGCTGTGTTTGGGGATTTGATGCTGGCAGTACGGACTTTCCCTTCCCATTACCCTCCAGCCGCGTGGGTACCAATAGCCAGAGTGCACGGACTCCCACGAGCCATGGCGTCGCCCAGGTCACAACGGAAGTTTTCTTCTTTTCCCTTCACCCACACGCTTTCTCCAGCCCAAGCCCATAAGTCTCGCTCTCTCCTGGATATAATCAAATTTTTCCTTCAAGCCCTCATGAAATTCAATTTATTTTTAATATCCGGATCTCCCAGATAGCCTCTTCTTCTTCCTCCTAAATCCTCCACCAGACAGAGGGAAACCACGCATCCCATTGTACACCATTGCGTAGTGTATCTCCCATGCAGTAGTCATCATTATAGCACGGATGCTTATGTTGTAGAAAACTTAAATATTATCAACTTTAAGGTTTATTTAGGAATCGGTGAAAATGCAGAGTGCATTCTTCTTAAAACCCGGTAATTTTATCGACAATAAACATGTCTGAACCGCTAAAAATACCCTAAGGATTTGGCTATAATCGGCCAACCCGGTCAAAATCAGCCAAATCATCCTATTTTTAGCAGAAAAATAGAATAGCCTAGCAAAATAAAATGCACGCTTTGGACACCGAATTAGTAACATGGAGATCAAGATTAAATAAAACATGTACGTACTGTCATCCAAATTTTGATAGGATCACATTCAAATTACAACCAAATACAGATGGTATACATTGTAGTTGAATTTGAATACTAGCCTGATAAATCTTTACGGTATTCGCTTAAATATTGAAGATTTGAACACATGGAACCGGTTAGGACCATTAGTACTTATTAGTGGATGTAGCCTTAAATAGATTTGAATATTCCATCCGCAATTTAACCTTGAGTAAATAGGCATAAAGGACACAATTTAAAAATTTATGAATGAAATAATGTTGAATGCCACTCCTCAGCTACACAATGACAAACAGGATGGTCCGAATTGAATAGAATAGCTAGCCACCCATGTAAGCTCCAAAGTAAGTATCGATTTAATTCGTATTGCCCATTAGAATGGCTCAGGAGGCAGATACGGGGAGTACCTGCTCCTGCTGTTGTCCAGTCCCACTAACAAAGCCTACAAATGCTTTTATACGTGCTAGGACTATATAAACTAATGAAGTCGGATTTACTCGGTCGTTATTCTTGGCATGAGTAAAGCCACGTACACTCTGCTTTCTCTCTCTCTCTCTTAATACGAGGAAAGTTTCCTAACAAAATTGGTTCACTTTGTAGGCATTTTAAACGGATATATCTACTCGTAGTAGGAGTGCATGTGCAAGCGGGAAGGTTAAGATGTTTTTGAGTCACTATGCAATGAATGCAATGCATAAGCTCGGATATAACGGGATATTACAAGACAGAGAAGCGTGAGTAGGTAATTAAGCCTTAGCGTAAACATTCACTTTGAAGTGCTACATATGCGAAACAAAAACCTTCACCTTGTCATGTTCTAATAAGTGTGTATTAATGGGAACCCCGCCGGTAGTTGTAAAAGAATCGTGGATATACGGCTTTCAAGGGATTAAGTACTAACGTTGCATCGGTATATGTAAGCTATACTTAATTAGTTTCAACATGAATTTGCACTGTTTCTTGCATTTCTAAGAGTTCATTATGTTTGTTCAAGTTTTCACGTAAACTACCTTAGTTAGCTAGACATCTACAGTTTGGGTTAACTAGAGTAATCACCTAGACTCGTCATATTAACAGAATCATAAAAATACAAATATTGGTATTACATAATTATTGTTTCCCTGAATTGAAAAAAACTGTACTTGGTAGAAATCCAATTTTTTTTTCACCCATGTACGAGAATCAAGAGTTATATCTTATCTCTAGACGCCTGTAGGAACAGGGGGAACGGCGTGAAGGCGAGCGGGAGGGGAGCAAGAAGTTCAATTCAATGTGCAAGACAAATAAAAAGTAAGTTTTGAATGAGTAAGAAGTTAAAAAAACTTTTGTTGACATAGCGGCTCTAGTTTGTCAAGCCTGGAACGAAATGTTGGGAAGGGGAGAAGTTTTGGAAGCTGAAATGAAAAATGTCCGGTGTGGTCAAGAGTGTGTGAAAATACGGAGCGCGTGTCGGTAGTTCGGGGCGGGGCTGGAGTCTTTACCTCCTTTCTCTTTTTTTTATTTTCGGGCTTGGCAGCAGGAGAGAATCGAAGGAATGGAAATATCCGGGTATTTTTTTCCACTGAACTCAGAGAAAGACCGACGACCGATCCATTCGACTTCGACTCTTTTATTTCATTTTAGTCCAGAAGGGTCTTAGGAGATGACCGTGGCTGTATCTTTGCTTGTCTTGACAAAATTTCAGAGCAGGAGTGGTAGTACAGTAGGAGCATATCTCATGCCAGCGGGGAATAATAGTGTAAACGTTGCCTTAGAAAAAATCCTCTGATGAGTTTATATTGATAAATTAAATTGCGATCATGCTACGTTAAGTTGGGTTAGGCTAGGTCTATTTCTGTTGGATTGAATTTCTAAAGTTAGGCTAGTTAGAAATTCTGAGAGCATTTTAATCGGACAAACTAATTCCAGAGAATTTATGCGATGAAATTTTTTGCCATTGAATTTTTTGAGGGGAGCTTTTTTTTTAGAACGGTCTGGTTTTTTAATAGAAACACACACCACGCTGAATATTTTGAAATACCAAATACTGGCTAGTACGGAAGTTCATTATTTCGTATTTAAATGTGAAGCATCCAACAAATTGGTTCTTAATTTTTGAAGGAAACTAGACTAAATTATAACTTTACAAACCTTGCAACATTTTCGAAAAATTGCTTGAACGCCTCCTTGCTCGAAACTATTTGTTCAAACATACCAAACACATTTGCTCAGATGTGTACTTTCATCAGAATAGAAATTTCTCGATTCTGATTTACATATTAGCAAAAGAGTTTATTCCACAAAGTTCATATTCACAAATGATAATAGCTTGAATAAATAAGAAAATGCTCGCAATTGAAATCAATGCCAGTTTAATTTTTCTTAATACTCTTATCAGCACTTTCCTAAACCCTCGTTATCGGTTAATTAACGTGGAACATCACCATTGCTTCTGTGTTTTGCATAGCTTGTAATCAATTGTTATTTGTTAGTACTGGAATTTTGTGGAATAAATTATTTCCCTACTAAATATTAAGCAAATCAGGTTCTCTGAAGCTAGCCAGATGATTTGTTTGTAGCGTTTGGGCCGAGCAGAGCTGCCGTAGCCAGTTTTTTTTCTCCTTCTTGCTTCCGTCATGTAGCCAGGAGCCAGGAGGAGCTGGTGGAGAGAGATCCTGGCTATACATGCACTGACTGACTCTATAGCTCCACTCAACTAGAGTCCATATACACAATTTAGGGTTTTCCACGTTCCAACTACTTTTTTCTCCCCCTCTCTCCACTACTGTTCGGATATTAGGATTGGGATTGGACAGGGCGGGCAGTGGCTGGGCGCAAGAGTCGATATTATGGATTTTTTTTACTCGGGAAAAAAGTCTCCCCTTCTTTTCCTAACTTGACTGAGTGAGAGAGAGAAAACTCGCCATCACGAATTGAACCAAAAACGACTAGCAAAAACTAAACCCAAGCCAAGTAGTAGAAAGCACAGACCCATTCCGCCTCCATGTATTTATAACTCCCGACTCTGCTCTGGTCTCCATCATCTACTTCCAAAATCATCATAATTTAAGGCAAGCTCAGGAATTGCAAATATGCATTATGGAGAAACCACAGGCTTCTTTGACTGGCATTTTTTTTTCTATGTAGGAATGAGAAATTATTTTATGATTTCATTTCCATTTACTAGCCTCAGGACTTATTCCTGGGTCCTTCCTTTGAAGGAATTAATTTCCGCCTCCGTCTTTCTCCCAAACTCAGGAATGGGATTGGGTTTCCATGTAAATATACTGATTGGCAGAATTGGGAGCGTTGTGAGTCCTGCACGACGTCACTTGCTATGGCTACAGGCATTTATTCTTTTTGAAGCCAGCTTTTGAGTGTAATTAGAATGAAATCACATTATGGACTTTCAAAAAAATAACATCAAATTCAAGCAAAAACGTGGAAAATGAAAAGGCGACAATTGATGAGTTGAAAAATAATATCAATCCTTCTCAGAAGCTATATCTGGACTCAAGCATAGGTAGATAAAGTTCAAAGGTCAATGTGTGCAAAAGTAGATGTTTGTAGAATTTGATATGTAAAAGTACAAGAATAAGTCGAATTTTCTCGAACTTTTGATATATGCAAATGCAGTGCATTATATGAAGAATGGAGGCTCAGACAGTGGGTACTACTGAAACTGAAGCACTGTATTAGATTAGGTTTGCTTGTTTTTCTGCATTATGATGCGAAAGAAGCCCTGTTTGCACATGGGTAAGCTGATACAAAACTAGGCAACTTTTTACTTCTATTTTATTTGCATTTATACAAACACATGCTGGATAATTTTTAATTTACTTGAATAATTGTGAAATGCTTACTATTACACTGGGATTCTGTATCTGATTATGGGATGAGCTTATTACCACCTTATGTATGTTGATTTCAAATGCAATTATATTAAATCCACGAGGAGTATGACATGATTTTATTTTCCGCAATATCATTACATCAAAGCAGTGTGTTTTTGTCTATTGTAATTAACGTAAAAGTAAATATATTAAACCTCCAAAATTAAATTCAATATGCCGAATACCATTTAAGTAGCTAAGGCGTTGCAGTTAGGTGAGGCCTGAACTTCAAATTATGCTTTCAATATTATTAATATAATCTGCAATCTGTGCCAATACATGCAGGCAATGTATTATAATAATTCTTAATAGAAGAATATAGCATTGCCTGAGTATATTCAAATTAAATATCAGCTGAGACAGGTGTTGAATATGATGATTTGAATAAAACATGTTTACTATATTTCTACCTTACTGGCTATACGGGGAATTTTGAATAATGCCATATCATTATGCATGCATGCATAGAATAGAAAGGTAAAGGGTAAAGGATACTAAAGGATACCCGAATAAAAAAGGGCAGGTGGTTCCCTGTTCTTATTCAAGGGATGGAGCATTGACAGGTCCGTCCCTTTTCTAAACCCAAATAGACCCTTTGGATTTATAGCAGCAGGGCTGTTAGCCCTAGTTCAAGGTGCAGTGTGCAGTAGGTACTTTACATGCAAATTCAGTACCCTGGTATTTACAAAAACTTAATTTATTAAGCATGGATATAAAAGAAACAGGAAATCCAAAATTTCAGAATCCTTCGCCCTTGTGAATTTATAAACTTACGCCTACCTTCATTCATTTCCCATATTCCACTGTTTCCCAACCTAATAAAGCGAATTAGGCTTGTATGTAGGTGTGCTGAATCGGAGGGATGACGTCGTTTGACATTTTGCAAAGCCTTTCCCCTGATTAACTGGAACACTCGGGGCTGCTCCTCTCAATTGATTTACTAATAATTCCATACATGCTCTCTGAACTTCAACCACAACCTGTCACTCACAATTGAAAACATGTCCTACTTCCTCTTCACCGCCAGCCTCTCTCAAAACCTTAAAATGACGAGGAATGACAATTGGTTACGGAGTTGGGCAGAGTGAGTGGTGCGGGAGGTCTGTGGTGCACTCCCTCAGTCTCCTCCGTAATTAAATTAATAGACTCGCGTGCATGGTCCGCACCTCTGCAAACCCATTACTATTATTATTTTGCAGGGAAAAATACGCTTTCTCAACAAAAAATCAGGAGTTCACGTCACGAGCGACATTTGTGCACCGTCAATTGGACGCCGTGCTATGTCATACCTTAAGTGCTACAACCGAACTAGGCTTATACATATATCAGAACTGCATTATCAAATATACAAAAATCATAATTAACTAGTAACTCTCGAATCAGTGCAAAGCGCTGTACTAAGTACTAAGATCAATAATTTAATTTACTTGGTATTGGTTAGAATTATGATTAAATTCAAAGCTCGTTCCTGTTTCAACTTCCACATACGCTATGTTTCACCTTATGATTGTTTACCAAACTCCTAAAATTGGACATAAATACGTAAAATTCCCAATTTAAGTGGCTATGTTATAGTATGTTGTTTTCATGGGTCTGAATTGGGCCTAAATGAGTGTTCGGCAGAACGCGAACTCAACTGACCCCTCAAGTAAACATACTGCACTACGGTATAATGCAGGGCGTCCATTAAACTGAGCCCAGTTGCCAGTATGGAATTGGCGTGTGACGAAAATCAATTTTTCCAAATTGGACTTGAGGCCTGTGACGGCCGAAAGTTTGTTGTATTTGCTGCTCTGAGCGAGCCGGGTGGATTGATAATAAGAAAAGAAGGGGCGAGTGTAAGTTTTTGTCTGCTAATGGATTCGAAGGCTGAGAATAAAAGTAGTTTGGGATGGATGGAGGAGATTTGGTTTCCCCTTCCAATGTGGACGGAGACAGGGCCTGAGTGGAGCAGCACATTAGGCGAGTGCGGGTGGGAGAGGCAGGAGAAAGTACAATAGATATATAAGCATTAATGTATTCGGAAGGGCCTCCGTCATCCAATCTAACATTTCATATGTAGGCCTGGGCTGAGGGAGTCAGAGAGACTTTTCTACCTACCCAACATGCATAATGAGATAAAAGTCTTTGGGATTTCCATCTGAGGAGGCTACGGGCCTTCTTGTCTCCACAAGGCAACCCGGACTTCCCACTCCACTGGTCTCTCGCTCGATATCAACATTTTTTCTCCCCTTCTTCTCCACCGGAGCGGACTTATGCAATCACTACCTCTGCTCGGGGTCCACGGCCTAATGCCGGACAAACCAAATGCTCCACAGCCATTACCAATGGACCTAAATGGACAATGCAAGTGTATACTGATTGTAATCCATAATAACTATTTGCTGCTAATAACTTTGCACTGATATTTACACATTAACTTATAAATATTAACATGTAAATATTATGTCATTACAAAATACCTTCGTAAACTAATAACCATTGAATATATTATTTTATCAAAAAAGTTTTAACCGTAAGTTCTATTTTTTTTAAATTCCAATCTCTTTATGGTTAAAACCAACAAAGAGTACTTGGTTTATGTTTGGTCAACAGGCATTAGATAGCTCGGATATGCGGGCAATTGCATGAGGTACCCATTACGCATGCACACTGCACTGGGTCATGTCCCTATGCATTAGGCAATTGTCAATCAACTGTCCGTCCGAATCTTCGCTGGATGGACCGAAGTACGGAACCTTGGCTGGGCATTTGACGAGTTTGGTGCTGCCGGAGGCAGATTCTTTTTTCTCTCTAAACTCCTCACGTTGAAAAACTTTCCTCTGTGACAAATATATGCAAATGTAGGGAGAGTGGAGAGAACTATTTTTTGGGCATCCGTTCTCCCCTGGTCCGTCTCCATGGAACTTCAGTGCATGATGGAAAGGGATTGGGAAGATCTTACGAGCTACTCTATAGCCACAGCTTCTTAACATCCACCTTATACGGACACAATAGAAATACAAGTACTAGCACGCTCCCCGGATTACGCAGATATGCAAATTGCCAAAGGCTCCTAAGTGCTTACGAGTGTTGGCCAGCCATTAAACCTATTCATGATGAATGACGGACCACCGTTCCAAATTCTCAATATATATATTATTATTTGAAGGTTATTTAACCTATATTAGAGTTTATATCCAAGTTTACATTTTATAGAAGCTTTGTTTATGTTTATATAGCTACTATTGTCTGTAAATTGCATATTGCTGCATATTGCTGACAAACGCGATGGGAGTGTATCAATTTGTTATTACAAAATATCGAAGGCTGCTCGAATTAACGTATGTACTGCCAAGAGCTTAATATTGTACTTTGTACTTATAAGAGGTCCGCTACATTGCTTAACCTGTGTGCGAGTGCGAGCAGTTCTTTGATAACAAATGTTCACAAGCATGAGTTCCAGATACGATTGGACATTCTCATTAGTAAATTGGGAAACTTTCTACAGGAGATTGTATGGAATTTAAGAGAAACACTTATATATTAAATTATTTAAGCCATTTTTCAAGCTTTTGGAGCGAATCCTAGGGGTAAACTGTGCTTGAAGGTTGAATGAAATCTTACTAGGCCTGCAAGACAGCTAATGCATTAATTATTGAGCCCATGTACTCCACCAGTGAGCATGGGTCACGGCGTGGTTCAAGGAAGTCCGCGTGACAGAGGGACAGCGGGTCTGATTTATATTTGAAGTATTTTGTATTAGAAAAGAAAGGAACCCTCTGTCGTGCACATATTTCCCCCTGTTTATTCCTTTTTCTCCTATTTCCATTAAGTAAGAATATATGCATGTCTGACTGAATCCGAATTTTCTTTCTCTCTCTCTGTCGTGCATTAGGAATTCGGCCTGTGCCCATGTCCCCTCTGCTCTCCCTTCCTTGCCTTGACGAAGCGACAAGGAAACAGGAGCCAAACTCCATTCACTCGTCTAAGTACTCCCATGTTTTTCTTTCCCTTCCTCCCTCCTTTCCTTTCAATGGACCGATCAATAAAAATACGAAGAACTTAATTGTATTATTTATTCTCACAGCCAAACCCGGCCTTTGGCGGCTCTGCCTGCACTAGCCCACACTTCCCTCCACCAATCCCACCTACTGCCTATTCCCTTTCAGAGAAACGTATTCTGCACCAACTTCTAAGCCAAGGCTCAGAAACTTAGGCTTAGTCGTCAAAGAAAAACATGTGGCGCAAAAATTAGGCATTGCTAAAATTAGGTTTGTTTATTCTTGTCGTGTTAGGTTAGGTTCCCTTGAACGTACCTACATAAAATTGGATAATTAGTTAAGGCGATTTCAATTCTTTATGCAATTATTGACCATGCTAAGTGTTTTGCAGCCCCTCAATTTACAATTTAAACCGTCAGGGATGCAATGGACAAGGTTAGTGCAGTAAACATTTAAGAATATGGTTAGTAAACAATTAAAACCCATGCAAAATTCATTTTTAGACTAACTTAACCTAACGAATTAAATTAATTTTCCCCGAAATCTTAGCAAAAATAATCTAAACCAACTAAAGAAGCCCTGATTTTCTTTTCCATATTTTAACATGGGTGTTTACCAACTTTCTCCGCAGTTGTTTAATTTGTTGAGCCTGTTTTTTGCATAAACCGAGCACGCAGCTTGTCAACTCAACTTTCACGCACCCGATTTTCGCAGAATCGTCGAATACGGCTTCGTCATTTCAATATAATTGAGCCTGACTTTCTACAAAACACTGATTGAGAGATTGAGGTGAAAGTTTGTCCCTGGCAGGGAAATGGAAAAAGGAAGTATTGAAGTGCAGTTGGGTCGAAATATGAGGAGGAAAGATGGTATCAGAACTCAATGTTATTATTTAGGTTGTAAAGAGCGAAGGTAGTTGAAGAAGGCGCGTGGAGGGGAAAGCGTAGCTTATCTCTTATCTCATTTAGTCTGAGTCCAGGCAGGACTCTGAGATCTATTGATTTTTTATTCTTCTTTTCTCTTCATCATAAATATTTATTTTGTGGAGATACGATAATAGTAAATCGAGCTTGGAGCAAGAGCCACTGGCTCCATACTTCTTCCACATCGTTATTTTGAATCCCTTTTCCCAATACTTCCCCTTGAGATGACAGGCTTGAGCAGAGATGTTCCTGAACCCTTGTGAACCTCCGGCTCACGCAATTTCCATCTATAATATCCCTTTCACCACCACTCCATATTTCATCTCCGACGTCTTATTATTATGCTCATTGACATTTCAAGAATATTTATTTTAGTTCCCCCTACCTGCCCTGAAATTGAGCCTCGAATGGAAAAATAATAGTAGTACATGTATTGCTATCCACTCTGCGGGACAAGTACTGATTGAGGGCCTCGTGAAACACGGCTGTCAACCTTCTCAAAAATCATTCATGTCGGTGTTCAGCAATTACTCGGCTCTTCATTCGTGTCACTTGCTCCGCAGTGGCTTAGAAATATAAAAACGTGGGCAGGAGCTTCATTAAAAATCCAAAACAGGATATTAATAGTCTAACCAATTAAGTTATTCGGTTATTCGGTTGCTCGAGATTCAAGGGGCTACTAAATTGGTCATTAAAAGCGGCGCAGAAGGTAATAAGCACGTGAATTCGAGGGCATAAGCGGCTTTTGTGAAATATTTTCAAATATTGAAATAACTTAACTGTTGCACAAGGCAATACGAATGAACCGCTGTAAACCTCGAGAGCTCAAATAGTGCAGGATACAGAGAAAAGGTCAGGTGGGTTTCATTTGGGCTATAGCAAGTCATCAGGGGCACTCTTCCCAGGATTCAATTATTTGCATCCAGGCTCCGTCGCTTTCTACAGAGAGTTAACTCCTTCTCCACACTTTCCAAAGTCCTTCAGAAAAGGATATTATAAGTTTGTATTTCAATTCCAGCCTCAGACCTTTCCTAAGAGTCGACCGCCCATTGAGTCATTCAATCTCAAGTAACTAGACCTCCGAACTATATATGTACCTATATAAAATACGATATTATACCAGCACGATGTCTATACTGAGTAGTATATCCCAAGGGAAACCAAGTTATTATTAACTAATTTTCATTTTTAAATCTTTCACTTTAGCATCAACTTATTAAATGTTATCAAACAAGCGCTAATAGAATGCATTATCACGCCTAGGTGTTTTACTTTAATGTACAAATTATGCTAAATACTTTAAATTGTCGCAAATTGGAAAGATAAATACATAAACCTGAGTTTATCAAATAAAATAGTTACGTCCTACAGCATAACGGGTTTACTGTATCCGTGTTGTATCTATGTATATATGAATCTGTTTGTACTTTGTACGGTTTTGGATAAACAAGCCTAAGCTTAATCTATTTATGTGAAACACAATGTTTTGTTACCTGGTGAAGTAACTTTACATGTTTCTAACCTATAACAGGTAAAGAAATTTCCCTAGTAGTTGTGCAGTGTATGCATGTCTGTATAAAAATTCGGATAATTGACCCGGTATCCTATCCTAGGTTAAGTGCTTTGCACTGATTCGTGTGTTACTAGTGAATATGTTTATTATCCTCATAAAATTTTGAATTTGCTCAGAACCAAACATTAGAACAAATACTGCATTTGGATTTACACCGTAAACATGAAAATAGAAGACTTGCGCGTCTACACGGCTTTGGTCAAGCCCTAAATTACTCCAATCAATCCACAGCAAAATGGCACAGAGCCCCTAAGTCCTAATTGCGGGCTGTGTGATATTTTTTCAGCGATGGCGGACGGATGACGTCATTCTGCTAGCCACTTGACTGTGACTCGATGTCCCCTTCCTTATTGACTGAGCAAGGACGGTCCTGATAAGGCAAGAAGGGGATGATTTCCATGGAGAGTTGGAAAACCAATTTTTTCCCCCACTCTCCCTGCATTTACCCATTTTTTCCCGGGCAGCATGTGGAAAGTGAATATGAAGGCGGAGATGAAGTTTGGGCATCATAATTCTCCGCTCTTCGAAATGATATCATTAGGACTGCGTAGCCCAGCTCCTTGTCCGGATCCTGATTACTAAGTCTATGAATCAAACTAATTACACCTGTCCCGATTTTCTTGTTGAAACCTTTTCAATTTCTAAATTGTAAATCCAAAATTGATGAAAAATCTGAGTTTGAGTTACATTTTTGCTTCCAGCGGTTGACATTTGCCTCTTTATTGTTGGAACCCTCCCGAACCGTAAATCTGGCCAAACCCCTGGCCACACAACCCCTGCCTCATTCCCTGAGCCGAGAAGTAAAATTTTATTTCGGACTTGGAAAGTTTGCGACAAGGGTTTTTTGGGGCGAGGGATATTATATTAGGGAAATGGGAGCTAGACAGAAGGAACGCACGGATGTCATTATGAGAAAAAGAGGGAAGGACAAATGGTCACACTTGGTGAGAGTCATCAGAGAGAAGGATTGGGAAAAGGGGAGTCCCGAAAAATGAAATTTCCACAAGCCGTATAACTCGCACGCTATAGGAGGGGAAAGCGACTATGGCCAGCTATGGGCTTCACCAACACCCGCATTGTCGTAGGCTCCCTTCTTCACCATCCACGCACAATTACTACACAGAACACCGGCATTGTCGTAGGCTTCCAGTATGCAGTTAACCAAATTCCAGGATTGGTTGCTTACCCAAATTACTGAAATTCGAATCAGTAAAATCAATGATAAAATACTGCTGCGTATCCACTGTCGAGAGCAATGTTATTTTACCGGCTTAATAGAATTTGTGTGTGAAATTAGCACAACAACAGGGGTGTTTTTCACTTATACGTCACAGAAAACCGACAGTTTCGGTTAGCAGAAATTTTAAAATGTTTAAGAACATGAAAAAGAAAATTTTCTTGATATGTACTTTACATTAAAATCATGAATGTCTGTTTTTAGCAAAAATTTAAGCCGATTTTAGCCGATCCAGAAAAAAATCCAAAAATTGTACCTGCATTATACACAATATTCCATATTCAGAATTCCGGATGAAATAATCTGGGGAAATAAAACATCATATTGTTGTTTAATTTTTTTTTTTTAAATCCAGTTTTTGACCGATATGATAGTTTTTCAATAGTTCAACATCTTGAATCATTGTCCATTGGCAAGAAAAAAAATACCAAAATATGCTGAGCTTCCGTTGAAATGTTTATAAAGGATATTGTATTACTTGATGAATGATATGCTTGGACACATTCCATCTGCTGCCAGTGAAAGTCCTTGTGCTCGCCTGGCCAAAATTTCCCTACGACATGGAATAAAGATGAGAATAGAAAATATGGAATTTATTCCAGCCCTCCTATAGGTATATTATGGAGGGAAGGGAAACCTTAGAAGAGCCGTGAGTATTATGTATTATTACTGTACGGACCTTCCAAAGTTCAGAAAAAGACCATTGAAATTCGGAAAATGGGGAGCCGGAGCTCCACTCCCTCCTGCTCTCCAATGGAATAGGGTAAAAGCTGGAATAGAAAAATAAAAGAAAGGCTTAGACTTCTCCTGGGTTGGCCTGCTGCTTGCGGAAGCCCAAGAAATTTTTAGAATGTGAGATGTTATGCTGTGGGGATTCATTCCTTTTCCCTTAAAAAAGGAAGTGTAGGGATAAAAAGGAAGCCCTGGTCGAGGTGGAGCACTAAACTAACGGAAAGTATAGGTATGCATATGCATGTGGAAAGTGTCCTATAGTCACTCACTCATTCCCCTTCAGAAGGCGGGTACGGTCAATTGCCCGATTTGTTTCCCCCGAAATCGTTTATCGAAATCCTTATAAATTGCTTGAATACTGTATTGCCCAAAATTACCAAAAAATCTAAATTTTGTATAATAAATAATTCAAATAAATTTTTTTATAATCTTAAATTATAATCATTGTCCGTTCTTAGCATCTCAAGTAATTCGGACAAGGGCAGTGATGGGTCCAGATGGCTGATTTAATTTGTCAGAAAAAAGATTCTCGGGCATTTGTCCTAGGACGCTTAGAAGGGGCCTTTGGTCGAGGCTGCTTTCCCAGTCGACTCCTTTGGCCTCACTAGACGACTACATTGTATTCCTGGTTCTATAGACAAGAGGAAAAGTAAGTACAGATCCAGGGAATCTACTTTTCTACTATTCAACTTTTGTACGTGAGAGTTTGGGCGACAGACGACACGACACTATGGGCAGAGAGAAAAGAGAAAAAACGGATTTTTCATCCCATTGGTCCCTCAGACCAAATTAATCCCCAAAATGGCCTCAACCTTTTTTCTCTACTCGGATACCTCATTTCCACTAGACTTTGTTTGTACCAGTATTCGAAATTACTCGAATTCCCTAAAAACCGGTTGAACCAGGAATGCGCTCCACTTAAATGTATTGACTGTATCAGGCAACCCAAGAACTTCCAATAATCAGCCGTCACACATAATACTGTAATTAAAATACGTGTATATTTAAATACATAATTGAATGTACAATATTCAGACATGAATTAGTATAACCAATAACAACCGAATCCAAGGGTTCAAGGGCCCTTGAATATAGTTGCAGCAAAAAACATTTCTGCCAAAATTTCCTTGCTAAAGAGTTCCCCTTGAAAAAGTTCCTTGTAACTTTTACCTTACTTTAATACATATTAAAGTGAATTTGTTCTAATAAAATCTAAATAAACCTGTATATAAGCAAGATTAAGCTAATCCAGAATAAAATAACCATAAGTTACAGTTGCAGGTCAAATCATAACAAAAGCAATTTCCAGGGAACCTTTTTTAGTGGCCTTCTTCGAGGAAACTTTTTCGCAGGAACTTTCCGTTTCTTAAAATTACTAGTGTTACGTTGGGTAAACTTTACCAAAATTGAAATATAATATTTGAGTTAAATAAGGTATATAGGAACACGAACTTCTAGTGTATGAATGAAAAATGAACGGATCCGAAAATTGGAGCTGCCCTGCCTCACACTACACGAATAAAGTATTGAAATAATAATGAGATGACGTTGTTGTATGCATTGTTACGCTTGGAGCTGGATACTCTGAGGTGGACGTGAGATACGGAGTTTGGTGCTGAACGGGGAATATTCCAGTGTAGCTGATTCCAAGGATTGTGAAGGGAAGTTGGATTTATAATGTGAATTGTTGATAGGGAGTCCGGACGGAGGAACTGGGAGGACTACGTGCCGTCGTCGGATCTCCGTCTGAGTGCATAGTGAATTCGGTAATGATGCAGATGGTGGAGATAAGTTTAGTCACTTTAGTGGTGTGAATTGGAAAGGCCTCATTTAATATTTTGAATTTTCACTCCCGAGTCTATAGGGCCCCGGACCCTCACATTTTATTATTTATCCCTCCCGTTCTGGGCACAGGATATGAGGGAACGCATGCAGCCTGTCCTATCCAACCCAATCTACTTTACATAATCCTCCCTTTACTCACTCCACAAAATATTTCAATTTCTGGGCAAGGACAGGGAACCAAAGGGAGAAATCATAAAAAACGATTAGCCAAACTTCTGGGGAAATGGCAAGGGAGATCGGTGGAATGTTCCCTTGTTCCATCCAACTGCTTTTGTGTGGGACCAACAAAAAGTGACTTTGTGAATTCTTAATTAGGACCGAGCTACATAGTACTGCTCCGTCTTAATAGCCTTGTTTTACATTCCGTGTAATGGCCTACGTGCAGGTGTGAAGTGTGCCTCTAGTAGTGACTGGCTACTTTACAGGAGCTACGTGTCGCCTGCCTATGCTCCTCGCAAGATCGCTATAAACACGTAGGCTATTGGATTAGGCCTAATATGCACGTTTAGGCGCCAGTTATTACTGATGCACTACGAACTACATAACTTGAGCTGTAGCGATTACGATCGGAAGAACAAGCAGCGTATGCATAGCGGATGTAAATATGGTGAAAAGAAAGCCTGAAAACCACTACGCTTTCTGTTCCTTCACAAAACCCAGCACGAGCCGTACTTCGCACTTCTGGCAGAGGATCTCAAATTAATAGCAAATTACGCCGTGCAACAAACTTTCACTGACCCTATTTACAAAATAGAAATCCAACTTTCCCTTAACCAACCAGAGTTTCCTTGCACATCACCGCAACATTCATATTTCACTCGGTTTCTCCGTACATGGATTTGACATGGGCGATTTTTTACATGGAAATTTTGGAACACATTCGAGGGAGCTATTGTGGGGAATTGTTTGTGAAAATCTTTTCGCAGAACCCACTGTTTTCGTGTATGTTTGCCTGACAATCAAAATCAAAACCCGAGCTCAAAATGAAAAGAAGTGAATCTCGTAAAATAATATACAAAATCCTGTCAATGTAAATCAGAAGTAACTAAATATTTAGAATAGAGGAAGATAAGGAGCTGGCAATGGAAATGTCGTTAAAATATCCAATATCCCTTGCTTGTGCATCCTGAAGGGACTTTGAATTTTGGTTCCTTCCCTCCCACTGAGCCCAAAATCTGAGAGTGAGACGAACGATAGCAAACTCCTTTTCCTTGGCTCGCCACAGCCGGCTAGTCAAAAACTA